>JBAMJV010003622.1:0-189492 GCA_037951105.1 Echinarachnius parma | reverse complement strand
TTTCAAATCCCGCTGGAATCCCATTTTCTTTGCTCTTTTTTAGCTTTCAAATCTGGCAGATCCTTTGTCTATAGGCAGAGAATAAATGACAACTATACTGAACTTTAACATGAAATTATATACATAAACACTTGGATAGAAGGAGGAAACAAGTAAACAAAAGAAAAGCGTAATCTCAATTTTGTTTAAAAAGTAAATTATAAGATGGAATAACATATCACTGTATGTTTTTTTTATCTCTGTCATATTACAACAATTTGATATATGTTTGTCCTCTGGTGTTTGATGCAGTCTGACAAATATTGTTGTTCTATTCACAGCAAGCATAACACAGTTGGATCGATCTAGGAAGGGGCTCATATTTTACTCTCACAGACTTCCTCACAAATTTAAGAGTATATCATGAACAAAACTCTCCTAGAGAATGACGCTTTTGATTATCCTCTGCACATTTTACTATCTAGATATTGGGGAATACCCCACTCTTTTCCGATGGGACAATGGTTTGGGTTGTGTTTGAGCCACGGGCAAATACAGTTTGATCAAAGGTACTCGGTGACCTTAATCTTTGACGTCATGACCCTAGCTTTGTAACACATCAGCCTTTTTAGAAGATGCATTTCCATACCAAATTGTATGCTAATCACACCTTTGATTCTGGGGATGTTCATATTTTTTCTTAATTGCATGCTCCCCTCTTCTATCATCAAGAATAAATCACCACTTAACCCGTTCAGGACTACTTGAATTCTCTATAACATGCATTCTTCAAACAGTCTTAACCCTAATAAGGCCGGGGGGGGGGGGGGGGGGAGGGGGGCCATAATGGCCCCCCCCCCCCTCCACAATTTTGTTTATTGCTCCAAAACGCTGTAA
This sequence comes from Echinarachnius parma, assembly GCA_037951105.1. Classification (NCBI taxonomy): domain Eukaryota; kingdom Metazoa; phylum Echinodermata; class Echinoidea; order Clypeasteroida; family Echinarachniidae; genus Echinarachnius; species Echinarachnius parma. The sequence goes on along the minus strand of JBAMJV010003622.1, from coordinate 188,616 downwards.
GATGACGCGCCCCGCTGCTTGATGACTTTTTTCTTTCGGGTCTTGTGGCACATTTTAAAACAAAAATTTCGAAAATCGGACCTACCGTTATAAAGTCACGTGACCTTTTGTCAATGCATGTCAGCCCGAAAATCGCTCAGTTTCGTGATTTGTGTTACAAAACATATGGAAATATCAATTTTCGTAAAATGAGGTATATCATTGGTTATTTGGTGTTGTTTTCATTTTATATGTTGGTTTTGGGGTTCAAAATAGTTAAATTATAGTTAGAAATAAAATAAACAACAAAACAATAAAATACATAAGTTAAAAAAACAAAGAAATAATAAGAAATTATCAAAACAATAGAAAACATAAGGAAGAACCTGGCTCTTCCACATTTTTTTGTCGTATTATTATCCAAATGCTCTGAAGAATATATGTAGTGAAACCAGAGTTTAATTATGAAGAATATATGATTTATGGGTTAAAATATGAATTTCATGACTTATTTGCATATCATTACCATAAATATGCAAATGAATGAGTTTTTCAAAAAAATTAAAATTACCATTGTAATTCTATACACTACACTTATCATGCGTGGCAAATTTTCACGGCGAATCGGCCGCTCCGCGGCGGAGATTTTAGGGGGGGGGGGGCCCTAATGGCCCCTCCCGGCCTGCTGAAGACCTCAAATAGCCCGGCCTTTTTAGGGTATGTAATTTTGTGGCATCCCTGTACTTGAATAGATGGATAAAATACCTGATTGTGTCGGGACTGGATGGAGTAATCGGTTTCAGTGATAAGCATATAGGACGGACTGATGAGTCACTGGCGTCTGATTGAGGTACACAAACTGATTGCATGTGTCCTTGTCAATTGTGGAAAAATTATCGGTGGAACAGCACCTCACTTCGACCTTCGGATCCACCCAGAAAGCAGCAGTCATGTACATGCCTTGATGTGAAACAGGTTGAAGGAAGGGCCCTCTTAATGTTGTCTTGTAGACAGAAGAGATACCCGTGGTCCATCATTTCCAAGTGTAGCATTACAGAAGATGGACAGCCAGTATTCATCAAGAAGAGTAGGCATCTGCACTTCACATACTGCCTTCCCTGGTGGGTTATGTTACCTCAAGGAAAGTCTCGTATATGTATGTTTCCTTTTTGGTATATTATAAGCTTTCCAGTACAAGAACTATAAAGTACCTTCATCAACTATTTGCACATCAGAAATGTTAACAGAAATTGTAATATTTCTTGTTCTGATTGTTGAATTTGGACACTGAACCGAGCCATCCTGACCTCGGTCTAAGACCTCGGGGGTCAGTCTTGTTCTGGTAGTAAAAATGGCTGGACCTGTGCCTACAAGAGTTAAAGAGACGCTATATCCTACATCATTCGGTGGGTCAGTTGATGATGGAATGTCACTGTAGCATTAGTTCCTTTAGAAAATGCGACTGAAGAGGCTTCCATTGGCAGGACTTGTGATCAGGTATATTGAGAACAGACAGTGCAGCAACTGTAATTCCATGTTGTACCTATGTAAGAGCAACAGAGAACAGATCTAACAGTGTAACAGAAATCTCTAACAACAAGTTATGCTTGAAATGTTTCTCTTATAAACTGTAGATTGTTTGTTCTGGTACGTATGTCCTTAAACAAATTGGTTTGCAAATATCTAACCTGTTTTTTTTTAAATTACAACCCATCACATGATTTCAGTGGCTCATTGGATGATAGGAGCAACTACCATCAATACCCACTATGTTGCGACAAAATTAAGTTGGCATTTCTGCTGGACGTGAACCACAACCACCCACCACCACCACCACCACCAACACCACTACTACCATCACCACCACCACTACTAATGCACCACCACTACCTCTACCATCAACACCACCACCACCACCACTACCAATGCACCACCACCATACCATCACCACCACCCTACATCACATCAACACTACCAATGCAACTGCCACCACTGCCATCTCACCACTGCACCACCCCTGCCACCTACCACCCACCACTACCATCACTACCACCACCACTGCCACCACCCCTCCATCACAATCACCACCATCATCATGATCACCACTACCACCTCAACCATGACCTCAAACTTCATTACCACCACCATACAAAGGTTATGGTTGTAATCATTGTCTAAGTACTGTAATTATTGCCTGTACTCCATTTCCATAACATTAAAGGTACAAGTAATAATAGGGCTATAATCCTGTTCTTTCAAGCTCATGTGAGCTGTCACATGGAACTGAAAATATGTGACACAGCCAACTTCTTACCTTGTGTATAGATTTGCTGACTCAAGTTGAAAAAATATCTTTGTTGATAATAACTTGTAGCTTAATGTATCTTAGTAAATGTGTTGTTATAATACAAGATTCTCTGAAAGATCAGGTAATCATCTTATTATGCTCAAATGATAATGATGACGGCTGTTCTACTAAACATTTTCCATTTACCACAGCGAATGTGGAATTGTAATGATATATTGTACAATGCATTACTTTTCTGTACGCCAGTGTATTTTAGCTCTGGGTATTATTCCCTGTGCTATCCCATAATAGTATATAATGATTTGCATATCCAGGCCTAGCTTGCAGTTGATTTGTCAGCTTTTAATAGATCATGCAGGGGGATCATAGAAGGAACTGTAATGCAATTCCCACATGTTTTGTGCTTATATTAGAGGCTTTCTCTATTGTACAGGCTGGGTTGTGGTGATGAGGCCAGGGGGGGGGGGAGGGGGGGGGTGGTATGTCCCTCTTTCGCCATTACATGATTGTTGTTAATAAAAGAATAATCCAGAGACGTGGGTGTTTTTGTCTTGATACCCAGTCGGAATACTTGCATTACAGAAGTTGGTTTTGAATAGTGAGGTGGTAATTGTTTGTAGCGATTTTGAAAGGGGAGTTAAATGGTAAACATTTGTTAGTGACCTATTTTAAATTTTGTCCATGCAAATGTTGGGTCAATATTAACTCTTTCTATGTTTATTCCAGTTATCATCAGGTTTCCTGTGGCTGCTCGGTATTCACCTACATGCAAAATGACTTTGATGTGACACGTAGGGGGCAAATGCTCAATTTGCACTGCACAGTTTTGTTTGGTAGTGGGATTAAAGATAATATCCTTCATTTGCAAGCATCTTCATGTTCAGTAAATATTCCATATAACCACAGATTTACATCAAGTTGGTTAGATAATTAAGAACCTAGTGATATAAAGCATTTTGGTTCATATCCTTTCAATTCTAAACCATACATGTAACTAGCAGCAGGGAGTGCATACCTCCACCTCAACTCTGCCCTTTGACTTTTGACCTTGGAAATGTAATGGGTTCTATTCTAACGGTCAAAAAAAGTAACTACCCCCCTTAACAAATGCCCATAATCTTCACTAACCCAAGAATTGTTTCAAGATTTTGTCTTGCCAAAATATACCTATGGTAGTTATGAAATTCTACTGTAGACCTGAAATATGTACCGCTTCTCAGGCCGTGAGGAGCGGATTTCTGCTAGCTTTGCAAACACGTCATGATTTACCATCAAAGTCAATTCAATCCCATTTGTTATTACAAAGTTCATTTTTTTTGCACCTTTTGTGTTTGGAGAGCCTGCCTTCAGTTAACAATTGAGTGTGTCTCGGAGACTTCAATATTGTTAACATAGTTTTAACATAGTTTTAACATCCATTATTCAGCTCATGATATAAATCATGGCTAACTTTACTTTCCAAAATGATTAAATGAAATGTGAGCTTTTATAAATATACTCAACAGAGTACACAAGTTGTCATTATACTGGTACATTTAGCAAAGTGTAACTACCTTGTTTGTCAACTATTTATGTATAGTAGCTAACAATTATCAAACCAGTTTCCTCCCCTTGATCTGTCATTAAATGGGATACTGGTATTCAGTTAGGATTGATTTTACAATATTATTTCAAACATATTTCATATTTTCTCTGTAATTAATGGAACATGTGTATCTTTTTCTATATATACATAGGAACCCATGTGTGTTTTGGAGGGCTTCAAGTTAACATCAACATATATTTTTCTGAGACGTTTATCCTTCATTGTCCATTCAAATGTGACATGGTATACAGATTTTACTTCATGCTAAATTGAAATTTAAGATTGTAATTCTAAAAGTATAAACACAGGTTACAACTAATACTCTGTGTACTAGATGTAAATTGAATAATTACACAGTTGTTAGGTACACTGGATTGTTTGAATACTTGCAATATGATTTATCACGTGCCAGCTCATAGGCGAGTACCGCAAACATTCCAATGAAACCACATAATTCCAATGTGTTATTCATCATTTAATCAAGATTTTGAAAGAACTTTCATTGGTATTGTATTGTTTACTAAACAATTATAGGTTTTGGAGATTGTTATCAATATCTGTTTTGGAGACTTCAAACAAGTTAACATCTATGATATCCAATATTTAAGTCTGCTATTTACATTATCACCTAGACAAGTGCTAACAGGAATTTCAACTACATGTTTCTCAACAGCTTGCACTATTCAAAAGTATCTTACCAAACTTTTGTATCAAGTTCAAAGAAGCTACAATGTGCTCTGTGAGGAAATATAAGCTGCCAGCTTGAACTTGGGACTTGTGTACTTCTTGTTATGTCAGTGTGCATATTAATGCCCGGAGATCTAGCTCTTCTCCTGTCTGTAGTAAAAGTATGCCCTGACAGCTTGGAGTGTAGTTAGTTGATTGAGTCTTAGGTGAACTACATGGATCTGTACTTGGATTAAGAGCTTCATGATCCTCTGTACATAAATTATATCTGTGATCTCTAATTTCTCTTCTGAAAGATTGCATTTTCTTTGCTTATAACAACACTAAGTTATGCCTGTATGTACATGTACAGTAAGGAAACCAAATTATTGATTACCAATCTACTTTTCTTCTCTAGTGGTACTAAGATCTTGCTCTGATGAATATAAATCACCAAAATGTCTCATGGATTATCCTACAACAATATCTTAAGAGGTATTCAAAAAAAAAGAAGGCATTTGTGGCATCCTGAACTAGCTGTGCTGCCATGATTATTTTATCTCATAACCCCTTCAAAGATGTGACATTATTAATATGGTATAAAAGCTAGATCTTGATTAGTGGCAAAAGAAGACTTGAGATGAATTGTCTTTGCTCTTACACAGACTAATATAAACAGTATGTCAATTAACAGCCAAAACACATTTAGGGCAGAAAAGTGTATTGATGCAACTTAGTTCATATGTTTGGACCCAACAATAGACTTAGGAGCAGTTGCTCCTCTTTGTCCTTCATACCAACAGTTTTTACAAAGTGAAATGCCTACACATTGTATCAAAACTACTAAAGTTGACCTAGTCACAACCAGAATTTAATAGCAAATAATGCGATTCCGAATACTACATCAAAGTACAACGAAGTGCCATTTTGTTTACCTTGATTTTTATTGAAAATATGCTGCATAACTTGAACTTATAGTGATAAAGTAATTGAAAGTGCCCAATCAAAGTATTTCAAACAATATCATGCTTCTGGAGCTTCTAACTCCCAAACAACAAAACTGATGACTTGAATTTGAAACGTGCACAGCTATGGTAAGTTCTATTCCACTCAGATCTGACATGGGCAAAAAGGAAGATAGGGGTTGAATATGCCAATCATAACTTGAAATTGTCCAGAACACACAACCAAGACATCAATGCTGCATTCTTGCAGTATTTTGAATAACATACAGACAACAACCTATGAGATGAGCCAGCAGACCTCTCAACCCCCTCAATTTACAGTAACCCCAATGCAAAACTGCAACCAGGTGTGGATCAACTGCAAATAGATTGGGTACCCCTCAAGAGGCTTCATATATAGAGTTGTCAGATCCAATTTCAGCATACATGTACATCACTGGGGCCTTATACCTTCCCAGCCAGCACATGTGACACACCCGAGCAAACTGCCACCCACATCATTTACCAGTGCCCCATCCTTCGTCCATCTGACAACCTAAAGCCTAACCCTAAACCCCAACAACTTGGACCATGATACAATTCACAGGCTACACCATTTGCACAAGAAGCTGTGCTGCCTACATGTAACGAAAGACGCTAACTGGACATCCTTGAAATATCTTGTGTGGAATAATTATTAATTCCATGACGGTGGTGGTATCTACATATCCGATATATTGTTATATAAGATGATGACGTCATAATGAAGGGAAATTGAGCATTCCTATTGGTTGATTACTGATGCTTAATCCGGTATAGTAAATGGTAAAGTTATAGTGCATATGCACTATAACTGCGCAGGGGATGGCCTTGGAGTGCGTAATGTGCGCTTGTGCGCTTGTTCTTGAATGGGGAAAATGCGAAGAGCGCGCAATTATTTTTAATACGCGCTGGCCCTTTTACAAAGTACGCAGGGCCGACAAGAGAACACTCACAATTTGAGCAAGATCAATTTGGGTTTATCAACATAATAACAAAATCAGTTCCTCAAAATAATCTTCTTATATATCCAATAGTACATGCTTCCTGTCGTTAAATATTCCATAATAGACACCTCTACAATTTTAATTTCTCTCGTGCGATTATATTGCACTCGGCCTGCGGCCTCGATGCAATATAATCGCTCTCGAGAAATTAAAAATGTATCGTTGTCTATTCTGGTATATTCAACTCCAAACCATGCACTATTTGTATAATAATGTATGTGTGTCATTCATTTGTACTCCAATATCTACTCGTACATTCTTTTTGTTGATGTCTATCACGAAATTCAAAGATTAGCTTCAAGTCCAAGACTTGGAGGAAGGAGGCAGCCTGTTCTTACAACAGTTGATCAAACCATGCATTTGTCTTTCCATTCACCATTACACAGCCCTTCAGGAATACCAAGATGTGTCCATGTCATAACTAAAGGAATGGATCCTCATGCAATTGAATAAAGTGTCTTTTCTTTTTGTTGTAGACACCTTCTGGTAGACCTTAAAGCACTAGTTTGATACATGTTCTATATATGAGGTCAGCTACAGTAGGGACTTTTCCACACAATTGCACATTATGCATGCACATATTTTTCCAGAGAGCTCTCCATGTGGTGTCAAATACATGTACAACAGGTCAGCAAAGTTCCATTGGACAAGTATCATTCTTCTGAGGCAAATTCAATTATTTCATAATAAGGTTTTGTATGCACTTGTATGTGAATGTTTGTTGCACTTGTCTATAGCACTGAGGTCTAATTTTGATCATCAAACTTCTGCTATTTTTTTTTTAAAGGACAACTACCCAGTGCCCACTGCAAAGTTCCTCATACATAATGACAGGTCTTTGCAAATCTTCACTTCAGTTTGATCAAGATGGGTTTGCAAAAAACTTCATGGATTGAAACAATTACAGATGTTAACATGAAATGAAGTCTCCGAAAAAACTAATAAATATATTTAGGATGCCCATTCTGCTAAAAAAAATTGTAAAATATTGGATGTTTTTCAACATTTTGCACCCGTAACCTATTCAAGGCTTGAGTGATCAATGTGTATATTACTATCAGATATGTTGGTCATTCCTTTTATGGAGTGAGAGTTGAATAATGGCATGTTAGGTAGCTAATGTGAGAAAATTGGCATTGTAAAATAATAACTACTTATAATTGAGTAAATAAAGCAGCCTTAAGCCTCAAATGAGGTCTTGCATTTTCAGTAACCCTTAACAAAACATAAAATATGAGCATGGCAACTATACTCCTGTTTATATTTTGAGAAATGCACAAACTTGGTTGTTAACACTTAATTGAAGCCTCCGAAACAACTAAGAAATATTTTTAGTATGCCGATTCTGCTAACAAATTTTGTAAAATGTAGTTATGTTTGTAAACATTTTGCATGCTTAACTTATTCAGGGCTTGAGTGATCAACGTTTACATATATTACTATCAGATATGTTGGTCATTCTGTTTGTTGAGTGAGAGTTGAATAATGGCATGTTAGGTAGCTAATGTGAGCAAAATGGCATTGTAATTTAGTAAATACTTAGTTGAGTAAATAAAGCAGCCTTGAACCTCAAATGAGTTCTTGCACTTCCAGTAAACCTTAACAAAACATAAAATATGAGTATGACAACTATGCTCCTACTTAGAAAAATGTTATTTTCACACAATCAACTTTGTACTTGTTTTAGCTTGACGTTTCAAACATCTTCGTTGTTCTTCATCAGAAATTACATCTGACGTTCTCTTTTGTAGAAGGCAGGATCCCTCAGAACAACGGTGTATAGGAAAAAGACCCATACGGACCAATACTTGAACTTCAACTCACACCATGCATTGAACCACAAGCTATCAGTAGTTAGAACATTAATGGACAGAAAAAAATCATGTCATCAATGCAGAGGAGGATAAGACTGGAGAGGAAGATCATATTCACTCAGCTCTGCGAACCTGCGGGTATCCAGATTGGTCTTTCAAACGGGTTAAAGATGCAATGGGGAAATCAAACACAACACAATCCAAGGCAAAGAAGACTTCAAGCGGTTCACAGACAGTCTCAAAACCATTCGCGGTTTTGCCATATGTGAAAGGGGTCACAGAAACCATTGAAAGGTATATGCATCAGGCAGGAGTAGCCACTGCATCGAGACCCCACAGGACCCTCAGACAGCTACCTAGTACACCCCAAGGACAAGCAGGACATCAATGAAACGACTGACTGTGTGTACAAGATCCCTTGTGCTAATTGCGATAGGGCATATGTAGGAGAGACGGGTAGGAAATTTGGTGTAAGACTCAAAGAACCAAAAAAAAAAATGTAACAGTGAAAGAGAAAAGATTCACAAGATCACAAAGGAAGGCATCTTTGACTGAAACAAACAAATCAGCAATCACGGATCATGTAGCGCAATATAACCATAGCATCGATTGGGACAATAGCAAAGTCTTGGACAGAGAATCTACCCGCTTTACCAGAGGGGTGATGGAAGCGGTGTGGATAAGAAAGACTAAGAGCATGAACAGAGACGAGGGGGGCTACATGCCGAGTCACGTGTGGGACCAGTGTCTTACCGCGCCATCTAGCGGTCAGACTCGGATGTAATTTCTGATGAAGAACAATGAAGATGTTCGAAACGTCAAGCTTTAACAAGTAAGTTGATTGTGTGAATAATAGCACATTCATGTTTATATACCAGTGATTTAAAACCATTCCTAATTACAGTGTCTTTCAGGGAGATGCAGGCTTAGAATTTCCAAAAACTGAAATGGTTTTTAAAATTGCAAGATATGGCAGTCTGTGTGCTGTTCCCAACACAAAGTCTTTCACATGCATTGCGAATTAAAAGATGCCAGTAATTTTGTTTTATTTTGAACTATTGAGATGAAAGTACAAAATCATTAAAAGCAGGGATCAATAATCAACACTAGCACATGCCCCCTATTATTAATTATTAATGTCTGTGGGTCTGGGTTATGCGCCGGGGTCCGTTGCGATGGCCAGTGGGCCATTGTTGGTTTTAAGCCACGCGGTCGGCGTAGTTTATGTTGTGGACAAGGAGTTGTATTGTAGGGTCAGCCTCGTTAAGGCGGTTACTCGATCATCAGTCCGATTCCCCTTTCTCGGTCGAATACTCGTGTGCACGGATGGCGGGTTGGCCATGGCATTTAAGACAGTTTGGCTTTGATTAGCTTTGGTTAGCCAACTTGGTATCCCAACGTTCCTCACCTCGTTTTCCGGGGGAGGACTGAAATTTTTCGTGGACCCAGTGGGGGTTTTCTTCTTCCACAGCCCCTTTGCTGTGTAACTAAACCTGCGCCGGTGTCGTTGGTTCCCTTGCGTACGAGGCTCCCCGGCTGATATTGTATCTCGGGTTTTTTGCCGTTCTAGATGTCCCTTTTTCAGCATGGAGTCTTCCATTCATCTCCACGCCCCCGTTCGCCTAGGCTGTTGGCAGTCTCTCGGTTCCCAGGTTGGGTTGCGGACAGTCCCGTACCGAGGCCTTTTCATTTGGCCTGAAGTCCTTCCCCAGGGACCCCTTTCGGCAGGTGTCGGTGGTGCCAGGCTCCCACGATCTCGAGGAGTCCGGGTATTCTCTTTTCGGAGGTCGTACTTCGTCTGCTCCTTGCAGAGATACTCAGTTGGGTCGCTAGGTCCCTCATCAACGAGCTGAAGTCACAAGTGTTTCCTTCGGGTGGTTCAGACGCCTTCCGTCGCTTACGCATGAGGCTGTTGGCTCCGGCGGAGTCTGGGCAGGTTCTCGGCCTCCTCATCAGCTTGGCGGTCCTAGTGCCGGTGGTCGTTTCTCCATCCGGTCCCTACAAATGTTCCAGATGCAGGATATTTGGGGTTTTTTTTCTTCCGCCCCCCCTGGGACGGTCGGTCGGGGTTGGGTTCCCGACAGTCCCATGGTCGTTGCAGATATAAGCTGGCGGGGGGACGCGAGGCCGTCTCCTCCCGTCTCAATGGCTCCTTCTCCCCACGGTCTTCAGGATGATTTGCGGGGGGGGCAATTAATTTTTAATGGACAATAGGTGCCTTGAGAGTCATTTAATTGGCATATGTGGGGTAGCTCACATGAAATAGGGATACACATAATTGAGGTGACCTAATATGTATGTAGGTTGCCTATTATTGGCGGCACTAATATTAGCAGTGTATCTGCGGTATTCGTCATGGCGCTCTATTTTATGAGAATGGGTTTATAGTGACAATATTTGGCTAGTATTGTAGTGGTGGAGTTTGCAATTTGAGGGCCAGAACATGTCTCATTTGTTGTTGGCCTATGGTTAAAGGGAAATGCAAGATATTTGGTAAATGTTTGCCAATTGCAAACTTGATAATTTATTAGAATTGTACTGCATCGAGAGCCTAGTTCTCGAATCATGCAGGCGTTTTTTTCTTACGACGCCCATCTTCCAGGTCCCTGGTGCCGCCCTGGGTCTCGACCTGTGTTTCTCAGGTCCTGGCCCGTGCTCCAGGTTGAGCCTATGTTGAGGGCCTCCCTTGGCAGGAGCCGGTCCTGCCGGTCTTCCTGCTGGCGATGGACCTGACCCGAGGCGGAGTACCTGGCGTACCTTGTTAGCATTACGTCCGGTAAGAGATGGGTGGTGTTCGGCCCTTCCGTCCAAGGGGGCTTTTTATTACTGGGAATCCAGTTTTTGCCCAGTCGCCGTCCCGTGGTCACAAGACCCGGGCAATGGCCGCGTCTGGGCTCCCCTTCGTTAAATGGTGCTGGCGATCCTCGCACCAGGACATGATACGCTTGTTCAGTCACCTGTCCATGCCCACGAGTTCCGGGCGATGGCCGACTCGTGGGCTCGCGTTAACGGAGCCCCTGTTGGGCGAGGCTCATCGGGCTGCTTGCTGGGCGTCGCCAAATGCGTTCGTCTCATGTTATCGGCGAGACGTGGTGGCCGGAGGCCCGGTCTTTGCTGAGGCGGTTCTGGCGGCTGGCCCTATGTAGATGTAGTCTGCGTTGTCCGACCCCTCCTCCAGTCAGTAAGTATACTTCCCTTATGCTATTTGTGTGGGTCAGGGATTATACAAATGTTGAAGGGTGTTGGTTAGGGATCTCGATGGATTAGATGAATCTTAGTGATTTCATTATCCATTAGAGATACTAACCAACCCCCTTCATAAATTCCCTCCCGTCCTCCCCGCGTCGGTAGTCGTGCGCGATTGAAAGAGGACAATGATGGCCCAGCGCCGGGTGTATATGGGGGGTGTAGTCTTGGTCCAAGGCGTTTTCTTTTTAGGGTAGTTTTTAGCGAGTTGTTTTCTGTGCATCCAAATGGATATACAAATGTTGAAGGGGGTTGGTTAGTATCTCTAATGGATAATGAAATCACTAAGATTCATCTAATTTGTATTAAACCCGGGACCCGGGGTTTATTAGAGAATTTTGAACCAGTCGTTAAAAATTAAAAAAAATGCTTCCTCTTTTCAAAAAGTTACAAAATAGGTATTTAAATAGTTGTTGGTTATTTCCCTATCTAATCACTATTTCAACAAAGCATCACATGCACAATATTTTATTCAAAATGGTTGAAACCGATGAGTGTTTAGAGAGCGCCCTCTTACGTTTTAACGGCTCTTTTCGAATGAACATGATCTTTACTACGTCATTTGTAATTTTGTGTTCCTTTCTAGTTATAACTATTAGTTTGTAATGTAATGATGCAGGTTTTGGTTACTAAAATTCAGTTTCACTAAACTGTACTCTCCTTACCAGAACTCAACTATCCCTTTAATGGGTTAACAGTGTGGTATGGGGATCAGTCCTTAGCTTCTGGGGGAGTAGAATTCTCTCCTGATTTCTCACTTATAGAAGGACTGAGAAGATTTTTCCATAGAATGGCACTCACAGAAACTAAGCAGATTGTTAGGAAAAGGATGATGATATGTCGGTAGTGAATGGAACTTTCCATAAGCGATATACTATTTGTCAACTTCATGACATCTGTAGGACATTCTCATCATGATCTTCAGTATTGATTAAAAGATGATGATGTACACAATTAACATAGCCAGACAAGCTATGAAGATAAAACCCACGGCATAAAGTATGATTAAGTACAAAAGGAACATTAACACTGCATGGACTATGAGAGTCGTTAAAGCTTTGGTTATATTGGAAGCAAACCCTATGCATGAATTACCAAACCATGAGCTGCTATGCTTAGGCCTGTTCACCCGGACATCATCTTGATGATCAGGGTCAGCAACAGTTAGTTCAGAAGGATCACCCTGAGGAGCTTGAGGATTAGGTTTCTGGGGAGTGGGATTTTCTCCTGACTTTTGGTCTCCCAAAGACCTGTAGGAAGGGACATCATCTTGATGATCAGTGTCAGCAACAGTTAGTTCAGAAGGATCACCCTGAGGATTTTGAGGATTAGGTTTCTGGGGAGTGGGATTTTCTCCTGACTTTTGGCCTCCCAAGGACCTGTAGGAAAGGACATCATCTTGATGATCAGGGTCAGCAACAGTTAGTTCAGAATGATCACCCTGAGGATCTTGAGGATTAGGTTTCTGGGGAGTTGGATTTTCTCCTGACTTTTGGTCTCCCAAGGACCTGTAGGAAAGGACATCATCTTGATGATCAGGGTCAGCAACAGTTAGTCCAGAAGGATCACCCTGAGGAGCTTGAGGATTAGGTTTCTGGGGAATGGGATTTCTCCTGACTTTTTGCCTCCCGAAAGGACATCATCTTGATGATCAGGGTCAGCAACAGTTAGTTCAGAAGGATCACCCTGAGGAGCTTGAGGATTAGGTTTCTGGGGAGTGGGATTTTCTCCTGACTTTTGGCCTCCCAAGGACCTGTAGGAAAGTCCCCATGAAATGGTGCTCACGTAAACTAGCCATGTCATCAGGATAAAGACGATGATATCCAGGTAATAACGGGAGTTTTCCAGAAGTAATAATTGTGTACTATTTGTCAACTCCTTGACATTCTCACCATGAACTTCAGTATTGCTTTGCATGATCAATAGGTAGAGAACTTCTAAATATAAGATGGGAAAGGCAAACTTGGAGAATAAATATCCTTTTGGTGGCCAGTTGCGAACAGTTTCTTTGAATGATTCTCCCCATCGATTGCATTTTTCATTTATGTAGACAACACCTCTCCATACAGAATCGGCCATGTTGATTATGCTTCCTAACACCTGGCGAAAGAATCCATCCTGCAATTTGATGAATAACAGTGATATAATCTTATTCATAATAATACATTTATGGTACAAGTTTTGGCTACTAGAATTCAGTTTGACCGTGTTGACCAAAACTCAACTACATGTATCCATAAGTGCATGGATAGGGCAATATCTTTTCATATTCGGAAAGTGTATAAGTTGTAGATATTTGTTAGTAAGTTAGTTTAAGTTTTGGGCAATTCCACGAAAAAGTGGACATGAACTAAAAAAAAAATTGGCTCTATTTCAAATCCTATTGATTTTTTCTGGATTATTTTTCCATACAACATGATCCTATGATTATATCTTTCAATTCACATGATTTTTTTTAATTCTCGGGGTGTCTCCATATAGGAGAAATGGAAACCATACATGAAACTCCACACATGGGAATACCCTGGGCAAATTTCAGGAAAATCCATATATTTTCCAAATTTTCTGGTATTTTTTATTATTTAAGGCACCAAATTTGATGACTGATAATCAAAGTACCTTTTCAGATTAAAATTTAAGTCTTTTGAATGCTCTAAAGTATATTTTTTAATTAATCAAATCCTCCGGACAAACTGTAATGTCTGTGACGCTGAAAAATGTAATGTCCGTGACGCAACGTTTTGTTGTCTAGATCACATATACCTGGCCCGTTTCGCAAAATCCAACTTTGATTCAATTCATCATTGCCTTGTCTATAATTGAATACCTAAATCACCTTTGTGAAGTCTCAGAACTCACAGATTTTTGAAAAGATGTATATGGATGCAAAAAGTCATGTCCAAAAAATGTAATGTCCGTGACGGCGCACATTTTGCAGAATTACTCAGTAATGAATTGGATAAATGTTCTGAAACTTTTTTTGCATACTTAACCAGGCTATTGCTTTGTAATCCAAATAAAAGTTAGACATTAGGTAGAGGTATGAATTAGTAGTGGCATTGGAAAGTCATGAAAATACTGTCTGTTTGTAATGTCCGTGACGCTGGAGTTGCCCTTTTAATGTAATTACTACAAGACAAATGTCTTTTTTTTCTAAAATGATCAGATGGTTAGAATTATAAATTTATTTTGAAATACGTACATCTTTTGTTTGGTTGTGTTTGTTTTGTTTAGAAAATGTGCAAGCGATAGTTTAGTTGTTATTGCTAAGAATAACTGATTATTAAAATAGTCAAGTTGCAGTGCAAAGTAAAAGAAGACTTAATGTATACCTCAGATTGTTCAGTTGTAGAAGCCATGTTACCATGGTTACAGAATCACTGAATCAGCTGGTCAAGAAATCTGCCCACAGCTAAAGGTGGTTTCTGTATTATGTACAAATGAATTCATATATGTAAATTAAAACAAACTTAACCAAACTTACCAATTCAAGAATTTATTTCAATTGAAATTATACAAAGTTAACCCATTACTTACATGAACCGGATGGGCTATGTACAGAGTCTATGGGGATGTTAGCCGGTTGCTTCCGAAAATAAAAGCGCATCTATCGACCCCCAAAACGAGATTCTTTTCACTGATACGAGCCAAGACCTTCACACAAAAGACCAGCGGCCGTGTGTGCGTGCAGAGAAATCGATTTTTTCGGTTGCGGTTTCACAAAGGTGGTGCACGCACAAAAGACCGGTAACCTTGTATAGAAATGTATTCTATACATCACAGTGAAGATCCCGGAATTAGGCAGCTGTATACAGAACATAAAGCTGTATATACAGCTTTATGCATACAGAATCACGTATAATCTCTATTGGCATTGCGCGCACGCACAAAATATTTCGCTGCCACTATTATTGTACGCGTAATGGGAATACTGCGTGTCCAAGCGAAACGCAATTTCTCTAAATTTTTGCTGGTACATCGTACATTCACCGCTGTACGAAATTATTTCAACTTTGTAAGTAACATCACATACTTTATACAGTTACCAATTGCTGTAAAACTCATGATACGTCACAAGTTTGAGATATTTCGATAGCTTATTTTATTAGCTTTCAAGTGATATAACAAATTCAGTATGTCTGCATTCAAAATATAGCTTTTTAGACGATTAAATAGTGTCATGAGTGTGGTATTTTCGGAACCGAGTATAGTCGGTTCCCGGGTGTGAGTGTGTGACACGGGGCCCGTATTAACTCGGTTCCAGGAAGAAACGGGTTAGTTTCTTGAAGGGAAGGGGTTAACCCATCAGTGCCTAAGACCCACATGTTTGTGGTTTGGTAGTCCTACACTTTAACAAGAAGAAGGCTAGATGTGAAGTGTACAAGAAGAAAGAGCATACATTTCTCTATTTTAGAGCCCTATTGTGTTACTCTACCTGCTTTAGTTATTTTTAATGATTGTTATTATTGCATAAACCGCAATAATATAGAAAATCCTTAAATTGGCAACACATTGTGATATTTTAAAATCAGATAATGGTGTTTAAATTGCCAACTTTACAGCAAAGTCACTTCATATTTGTCTTAAATTGTACTTAATAAATATTTTCCACCTATTTTTATGTCATTAATACTTAATAGGTCGACAATAGGACCGAATCACCAAGACTCCAACAAGAACTATGTATGAATTACAAAAAGTTCCCATGATTTATACATTCATACAGCTTTCATGCTGCTAAGTCATGAAGGTGCCTGGGCCCAAAAGCAATAATAGTAGATGAAATGTTGAATAAAATGGGGAGGTATAGATAGATAAATACAAGTCACCCATGACAATTGTATAATTTCACAACACACTAGTTGCAGAAATCCATACCCCTAACCCTAATCATAATCCATAATTATAATCTAAGCCCCAAAATTCATAATTTTCTAGTAGACCAAATGGGAGTAGACCAATTGGCAAGTTAACAAACTGGTGTCTTACATAAGGTATCAAGAAGTTCAAAATGCTGCTTACCTTGAACCAAATGGCTCCAGTCTAATTCAATATCGTCATCGATGAAAGCTTTCAGTCTACTTACTGAAAATATGACGGTACAGACTTTTTGTATAAAGGATCGGGACAAATTGTGTGCCACGGTCAGTTTTAAAAACGAAACCCAGGTGAAAACTTCCACACATACAATCTGAACAATTGCTTCTGCTATTCCAGAATGCGAGGACACACAATTGCTTTTCATACATGGATAACTTTCAATCAAATGTGTTTGATATTATTCCCTCGCTTAAATTCCCGTTCCTGTCATAAGCATATGGGGCCATGGGGTTATACTTGAGCTCTTGGTGTTTTTTGTAAAAAAACAAATATAAAGAATAGGGTAATATTTGCATTGACATTTATATTTCAGGGTAAAACCAGGTCATTTTCATTGAAAATCATCTAATTGTTGTCGAAGAAAGGTAGGATTTTATTCAAACAAAAGACCTAAGGCTAATAAGCCCAATCCAACCCCCCCCCCCCTCCCTCGCTTAAATTCAGGTTCCTGTCATAAGCATATGGGGTCATGTGGTTATACAAGCTCTTGGTGTTTTTTGTAAGAAAACAAATTTCAAGAAAAGGGTAATATTTGCATGGACATTTATATTTCAGGGTAAAACCAGGTCATTTTCATTGAAAATCATCTAATTGTTGTTGTAGGATATTATTCAAACGAAAGACCTAAAGCCCAATCCACCCCCCCCCCCCCCCCAAAAAAAAAAAAAAAAAAAAAAAAAAAACACTAGGAAACCTGGTATAGTAATTGGTGGAGGTCTCGTTTTTACAACTGACTGTGACACACAATTGTTCCTGACCCTTACAAAAAGTCTGTAGTGGCACATTTCCAGAAGGTAAACAAATGGTATGTTCATTTGCCTTCAAATATTTCTTCCCAAATAAGGAGACGAGCATTTTTGACAGATTTAATTGAAAATTGAGATTCGTTATGACTACAAACATTTTGTTCTGCAAGAACTTACATATGGAAAATATATCTATTCTTGCACTGCTTGACTTTAAAAAGGTTGTTAGAAGTAGGTATGAGCTTCTAACTTGGTGAACAAAATTATCTGGAAACATTATTTCTGCATATTTTGGATGGAGCGGATGAATACAAAAAAAGGGTTGCTATTCATAATGGAAAGAAGAGGGTCGCTATCCATAATACAAAATAAGGGTTGCTAGAAGTAACCCTATTCTTACATTTTGTGTATTTGTATTTTTTTGTTTTGGGGGGTGGAGGGGGTTTGTAGGGGCTTAGAGTGGCTTAGAGGTGCTTAGGTCTTTTGTTTGAATAATACTAGCAAATTACCCGTCACCAGATCTTTGAGTGAGATATCTTGAATGTTGTATTTTGTAAAAATTTTTTTTTTATATGTCCGAGTGTAAAAAAACCCATTTGGTTTAGTAATGGATTCTAAAATTATTGTTAGTTAAATAAGTTATAAGAGCGTATCAGTGGTGAGCATTTCGTCAAGTTCAGCACAAGTCACTAAACATACGTATAGTATACAGATTCATAATACTGGGCAGCATGCAGGCAGTGAGCAAGGGGGGGGGGGGTAGTATTAGTAAGTGAGGGGTGATGGGTACTGGACGTATTAGACAAAGTAATACAAATAGTGTTCAGTTTCTTCAACAACAACAAAACAGTAAACATGGTTAAGTAGTAGTAGCTGTAGAAGTATTATTGTTGTTAGTAGTAGTAGTAGATATAATAGTAGTTAGCATCAGTAGTAGTACCAAGACCCATAGGATTCCCATAGAGACCCATAGGCCTAATGGTTTCTATGGGATCCTATGGGTTTCAATAGGGAAAGTGGAACATGGGTTTCTATGGGTGTGGGTTTCTATGGGTTTTTATTTCATGGATTTCTGTTGGTCCCATAGAAACCCATGGAAACCCATAGAAACCCATAGGATATTCCTATGGGTTTTCTATGGGTTTCGTATGGGTTTCTATGGGAATTTCGACTTGGGTAGTAGTAAAAAAAAAATAAATGTCTGTTTTTGGGGGGGGGGGGGGGTTTGAACTCCCCCCCCCCCCAATTTAAAATCTTAACTGGTCTCGAAACCACATTTTAGCGGTCTCGAGACCAAATTTAAGCGGTCTCAATACCAAATTTAAGCGGTCTCGACTGTCATTTTTCATGATCTCGGGCTCGAAAACTGCGAAAACCGTAGTCTCGGGCCTCGAAAATGTCAAAAAATCATTGTTTCAGCCTTGACAATGTCAAAAACCGTGATCCCGGCCTCGAAAATGTCGAAAAACCGTAACCTTGGCCTTGAAAATGTCGAAAATTGTTGGTCTCGGCCTCGAAAACTGAGAAAACCGTAGTCTCGGCCTCGAAAATGTCGACAAACTTGTGTCTCGGACTCTAAAATGTTGACAAACTGTGATCCCGGCCTCGAAAATGTTGAAAAAAACCGTGATCTCAGCCTTGAAAATGTCGAAAATTGTTGGTCTCGGCTTTTAAATTTTTTCACGTTTCATGGTCTCGGCCTCAAAAAGTGCGAAAACCGTAGTCTCGGCCTCGAAAATGTCGAAAAAACCGTGGTCTCGGCCTTGAAAATCTCGAAAACCGTGATCCCGGCCTCGAAAATGTTGAAAAACCATGACCTCGGTTTTGAAAATGTCAAAAATTGTTGGTCTCGGCCTCGAAAACTGAGAAAACCGTAGTCTCGGCCTCGCAAATGTCGACAAACTGGTGTCTCGGACTCAAAAATGTTGACAAACTGTGATCCCGGCCTCGAAAATGTTGAAAAACCGTGACCTCGGCCTTGAAAATGTCGAAAATTGTTGGTCTCGGCTTTTAAATTTTTGTACGCTTCATGGTCTAGGCCTCGAAAAGTGCGAAAACCGTAGTCTCGGCCTCGAAATGTCGAAAAACCGTGGTCTCGGCCTTGAAAATGTCGAAAAACCGTGATCCCGGCCTCGAAAATGTTGAAAAACCATGACCTCGGTTTTGAAAATGTCAAAAATTGTTGATGTCGGCTTTGAAATTTTTCTACGACTACCCCGGCCCGCTGACTAAAAGCCCCGTTCAAAAGATCCTGGGTATGCCACTGCTTAAGTGCAAAAACAAATACGTATACACTTCGAGTAGACATTTACAAAAATGCAAGTGAACAACATATTTCGGTAGCCCTTCACGAAAGGATCCCCTGTTTTTTTTTCTTCAAATTTTGAGAAATTTGTTTTCGTCTTATATATCTCCAGCACGCACCAAACATCGGCATATAAAACAAAAAAAGCACGTTCAGATCATAATTAATTCAGTCATTCACTTATGCAGCACAGAAATGACTCCAGACATCACAAAAAGAACGATTTAATTGACTTTCCAGAGTTGGAAATTGACACTCGTTTTGCAGTGTGTGAACTACCAGCGGACTACGGTCCAGTACCGCACAACACACTACACGAAAATGTACTGTTGGGACTGCCATGCACTCTCGTAGCGCGAGACAATCGCAGGTCCGATCGTAATCGACATTGTTGGGGATTTTCCCGACATGACTCTTTAAAATAAAACAAATTGACAGGGTATTTGGTGTTAAGTCTTATAAATGTATGATTAATCATATATTTAAGTTTCGGCTTTGCCCAAGGGTGATAAATAATGAAATTTTCTACTTTTCTGAAGCTTAAATTATTTTAGTTTTGTGGTGGGATCATGCCTATTTTTAAATATTTTCTCACATTATTTTGTTCGAATATTATATTTATCAGTAAAAATAGGTTATTCATCTTTCATTTGGTATATGAAATATGAATTTTGGTAAGGTTTCAAGAGAGATACGGTAGTTTTTTCAAGGCACTTCAATAGCGGTCAACTCGTAAACAACTGAGGTGCTCCAGACGAAAGCTTATCGCAGACTCACGCTCCCCGTCTGACCGGTAGTAATTTGTTCAATGTTTGAGGTATCACTTTGGTTATAAAACGCACTACGGGTTTGTTTTTCGCACGCACATTTCGTAAGTAGAACCTGCATCGCGATTTTATTGCCCAGACGCAGCTTGAAAACTGCATTATGGACACATCACTTTGGTTAGTAAAACGCACTACGGGTTTTTTTTCGCACGCACATTTCGTAAGTAGAACCTGCATCGCGATTTTATTGCCCAGACGCAGCTTGAAAACTGCATTCTGGACACATCTTGGACACATTTTGGCGACAGACAAAAACACCGTCCTCTTATTATAATATAGATCCTACCTTGCTAATGAGCTGGTTTTACCCTAAAATGCAAATGTCCCTGCAAATATAAGGTCCCTTTTTAGAAATTATTTTTTCACAAAAAACACCATGAGCACCAGAAGAGAACCAGAGATTACGAGAGGGAGGGAATGATATCATTGATTGCAAGTAATCCATGCAGGAAAAAACATTGTGTTTCTAAACATTCTGGAATAGCTGAAGCGATTGTTCTAGCCCCTGAGGTTGGAGCGTTTTTTTTTTTTGCTTGCATAATTTTTTCTAAATATTCAACAATTCTAACATTCAGCATACATATGAACAGTTATGATGATGATGATGATGATTTATATTAAGTACCCTTGACAACAGCCTAAATGCACACATATATTGCCTTGACTGTAGATGCAATAGCTGGTATATGAATGCATATTTTATTTATTGACAAGACCACCTTGATGGAATTCAATTTGCTTGGGGCCCATTTAAAATGAACCTTTGTACAAGATACACTGTCCTGGAGGCTGGTTTAGAGTAATTCAGTAGACTTAACAATAATAATCATTATCATTATCATCATCATCATCATCATCATCATCATCATCGTCATAGTCGTCACCACCATCATCGTCGTCGTCATGATCATAATTAAATTATCAACATCTGCATCATCATCATAGTCATCTTCATCGTCATCATCATCAACATCATCATCATCATCATCTTCATCAATTTTATCGCAATTTTCATCTTCATCATGCACCATCACCACTATCAAAACCATCGTCAGCTTTATCATCATCACCACCATCACCATCATCATCAACACCACAATCATCATTACAATCACCACCACCACCACCACCATCATCATCATCATCATCATCATCTTCATCTTCATCTTCATCTTCATCTTCATCTTCATCTTCATCTTCATCATCACCATCATCATCCAACAAATAAACCATCTTCATTATCATCTTCATCATATTTTGTTAATTATGAAATTTTATTTTATAGTATTTTCGAGAATGAAAAGAATACACCATATGTTTGATTTCATGTTATTAAAGCAATTCCTTTTATTCTGGGGTATTGATTGTAGTAATTAAGTAAAGAAGTCACTATTTCTACCGCCCGCCACCTTTGACATGCATCCTCGTAAACTTTACAATATATATCACTGCATCCAATTTAACATTAAAAGTACTCTAGTATCATACAATTGCATGTAAATCTTCATTTAATTACATCCTCAACAAGCTACCATACTATGATGAACATCCAATGCATAATTTTCATTTCACTTGTGTTCTGTCTTTGCACTTACTTGCTGAAAAAGAAATCTGAATGACGTACTAGTCTACAATATGTGCACTACTTTAGGTATACATTCAAATTACACTTGAAAGGTTATACAGGGATGCCAGAATTCCGGCTTTTCTGGCTTAAAAAAGAATAAATGACAAGCAATAAGAAATACAGATCATTATATATATACACTGAGCAGTTTATAATGTAAAAGTATGTTACAATATACAACTTACAATCATAGTTTAAAGAGACTTAGTCACATTTTTCAAATCCTCAAAATACAATTGGAATTCTAGCGGTTCCCTTATACCTTGTTGTATTCGTATTAACAATAAAATCATGGGACAGCTTTCGTTTTTTTCAAATTTCCCTTTTGTTAAACAAATATTTACGATTTAAGTGTTCAGATGTTAAATAATCCGGTGTACAAAGTGAGTGCAATGAGCTTTTGCGCATCACTTTGCATTTTGCTCATAACTTGGCCATATAACGTCCATTTGACTTAAAATGTACACACGATACCCTGTGGACATATTAGATAACAACAATATACATTGTATCAACCACTCATCACTTTTTGCACATGTCAGCAAAGTTACTAGATCCCTGCACATTATATGTGAAGCACATGCAAACCACACGGTGCACAAATTATATCGGCTAGCTACAAGACTCAAGCTGGGGAGGAAGGGCGGAACAAGCTGTGAACTTGCCTGATATTTCTGTATTTTACAAAGTTTTGGTTCAGATATTACCAAATGAACCCTCTTTTATACTATTTCAAACATGTTGATCAATTGGTTTGGTCAATAGAGTTGATTTCCATAGCTTTCCCAATACTGATCTATGCTAAAAAGAACAGAAATATATTCCTTCTTATAAACATAAACAAAAAGTATGTACATATGATAATATACAGTTGTTAACTGGTGGTGGAGGGAAAAGCACGGAATGTTCCACTCCCGAGGGATTTTAAAATGCTATTGAGGGAAGAGTAAATAAGTCCTGAGACGTAGTCGAGGGACTTATTTTCTTCACGAAATAGCATTTTAACTTATTCCCGAGGGGAACATTCCATGATTTTCTCGACAGCAAAGTTAACAACTGTTTTATCATCTGATTGTCATGTAACAGTGTCATGTAATATCCAAAAATATTACATGGCAGCTCATGTACTGTATTTACTAAGTCAGGTGATAAACCAATCTATTCTGTCTTAACATGTTAATGTAGGGTCTGTGGAAACAGTGTACAAGTTTAACTCTGATACACAAATAATACACGGTCTAGAGTACATTGTGTAAATGCATCGCACGCAAGGTTTGTTAGATGAGTGCGATGCATTTACATGACGCACGATACTAAGACCGTAGTATTATTTGTTTTATAAAACGAGCCCAACCACAGAATTGTTTATGTTGCTGGAATATTTGCAACAGACTTGCCACAATTAGTAACACCAGTCTCTATAGTGTGAATTTATTAGGAATTTACATAATTCATCATCACTACAGCACTCACTGACTGATTTCACTCTGCAGCAAAATGCTCTCAGTCAAATTCACCAAAACTCAACTATCCCTTTAAACTATGTGCACACATGGTTTAACTCACGCATATACTACACACGTTAAAGTTAAACCCGCCTTAAACCCACCTTAAACCATGGATCATTAAACCCGACTTCAAAAACGAGAATTTAGACTTGAGGTTTAAATGCCGAGTTTAAACCTGCCTTAAACCTTGCTTAATCCTGAAGTTTAACTAAACCGGACTCCATAATACGGGCCCTTAACTTTAGCAATAGCTTAGCAAGGTTCAACGTGCCATTTTCTGACCGTATCTAAATAATGTTTTCTTCGTATACCCGTATCCAAGAATTTGAATTCGGTATCCGACCGTGTCCTGAACAGCTTTCCGTTTGGACTCAGCACAAGTCTTGTTATAAGATCAATCTCATCCCACAGGATTGGCCTTTGTCTTGGTAAAGGATCAATCTAATCCCACAGGATTGACCCATGTCTTGATACAGGATCAATCATGTGGATTGACCTTTGTCTTGTTACAGAATAAATCTCATCCACTAAGATTGACCTTCGTCTTGTTATAGGATCAATCTCCTCTCCCAGGATCAGTGTTGGATGACTCGAGGCCGGTTTCGGCCTCGAGGCCAGACTCAAGGCCGGCATTGCAGGCCTCGAAGGTCGTGAACTTGGATTTTGTATACCTGAGGATTCGTTAATCCTAAAATGAAATAGGGTTCGTTAATCCGAACATTTGTTGCATTATTCCGAAGGTTCGTTATTCCGAAGGTTCATTATTCCAAGGGTTCGGTATTCCGAGGGTTCGGTATTCCAAAGGTTCGGTATTCCTAAAATGAAATCAGGTTCGTTATTTCGAGGGTTCGTTAGTCCGAAAATAAAATCGGGTTCGTTATTCCGAAGGTTCGTTATTCCGAAGGTCCGTTATTCCGAGGGTTCGTTATTCCGAAGGTTCGCTATTCCTAAAATGAAATCGTGTTCGTTAATCCGAAAATGAATTTGGGTTTGTTATAATGCTATAATTTCATATAAAGAGATAAAATAAACTTAAATGTTTGATTGGTCTGGCCAAGGGAGGGAAAGGGGGAGGGGTATGCTTAATGCAGGCTGTAAATTAAATAAACAAAACACAAATTATAGTATTATAACAAACCAGATTTTATTTTCGGATTGTGGCCGACGAAGGGGCAAGGTGTGGGTGGTGTGCATTCAAAAATAGCTTCATTACTGCTGTGCATGCATGGTGATTGAGTTGAAGTCACTTATCCAGTTTGGATTTTAACATCCATTACTTATTCCTATCACACCTTTCTTTGCAATAACATTCTTTTATTTTTAGCTTTGTATATCCTGTGAATTTATTTTTTATCAGATTTCAATCCATATTGTCTTGTATATTTTCTCAGCGTAGATTTGGGCATATATCGGTCAATTTCATCACTATTTTTGTTTCTGGTCAATTTTTTGCCTTTGTCTCCGTTTTTTGCTTGCTTTATTAATTGTTTCTATTCTCTTTAAATTGTTAAAGTATGTCTTATCTTATGATCTTGCTAATTCCTCTGAGATTTTTACTTTCCAACATATCAAGTGACTTTGTTATTTTTGTTCTCATCGTAGATTTGGGATTAGCTCAAGTTAGAATAATCATCAACTTCTGAAGGCTTTTCTGGTTATTGTATCATCTTTCTATCATCCAGTCTTTGCTTGTTTTTTTTATTTTTTTATTTGTTACATTATCTTTCCTTTTTTCCCCTTTCTTATCTTAAAATGATGTTGATTCCTTTTAGATTTTTACTTTCTATTTAATCTTCCTTCATTTTTGTCTTCTTACATGTCAAAATATCAAAATTTCAAATGCCAAAAAAAAAGGCAAAATGGTAAAAAGTAAACAGGAAAAAATAAAATCAAACAGTAGACAATTCTGTAATAGACTTGAATTAAGAAGTTGTAAAGAAGTGCCTTCGTGAATAATTGGTCATGTAGATTGTATCTATAGGTCTTTTTGGGAAAGGGAAATAGAAATTTCTATGTGTAAATTTCTTTAAATTCTTATGAAGAAATTTTAAACAGACATAAACACATAGTATTTGCTTAATTTTATTTGAAGTTTATTTCATTCATCTCCCAAACAAGCAAATTTAGATAAATGTTCTGAGTTCATGACTTACATAAATTCAACATACGTGTAATTGTAAACATAAATGAAGAGATTGAGAAAGCCAAAGGCTTCCATATAAATGTCCTAGAAAAAAATGACAAATTTGTAAATGTTTTTCTTTGTTTTTTGGGGCCAGTAAAATTATTTTCGGCCAGTAAAATTTGAAAATTGAAGAATCTACTTGGTTGAGTGATAGATCAATTGCCTTTGATAAAGAAAAGGAATAAATGTAAAATTAAATTAATTACAAAAAAAAAGAGTTGGACTCGGACTCGGACTCGGACTCGGATAGTCTGGACTCGGACTCGGTCTCGGACTCGGATTCGGTGGACTCGGATACAACACTGCCCAGGATTGACCATTGTCTTTTTACAGGATCAATCTTCTCCCAGGTTTGACCATTGTCTTTTTACAGGATCAATCTTCTCCCAGGTTTGACCATTGTCTTTTTACAGGATCAATCTTCTCCCAGGTTTGACCATTGTCTTTTTACAGGATCAATCTTCTCCCAGGATTGACAATCACACTGGATTGAACTTTGTCTTGTTACAGGATAAATCTTATCCCCTCGGAATAACCCTCGTCTTGTTACAGGATCAATCTCATCCCTCAGGATTGACCTTAGTGTTATTGAATGATCAATCTCATCCCTCAGGATTGACCTTAGTTTTATTGAATGATCAATCTCATCCCTCAGGATTGACCATTGTCTTATTGAATGATCAATCTCATCCCTCAGGATTGACCTTAGTCTTATTAAATGATCAATCTCATCCCTCAGGATTGACCTTGGTCTTATTAAATGATCAATCTCATCCCTCAGGATTGACCATTGTCTTATTAAATGATCAATCTCATACCTCAGGATTGACCTTGGTCTTATTAAATGATCAATCTCATCCCTCAGGATTGACCTTAGTCTTATTAAATGATCAATCTCATCCCTCAGGATTGACCTTGGTCTTATTAAATGATCAATCTCATCCCTCAGGATTGACCTTGGTCTTATTGAATGATCAATCTCATCCCTCACGATTGACCATTGTCTTATTAAATGATCAATCTCATCCCTCAGGATTGACCATTGTCTTATTAAATGAGTAATCTTATCCCACAGGGTTGACCCTCGTCTTGTTACAGGATCAATCTCATCCCTCAGGATTGACCTTAGTCTTATTTTTCGGGGAGTATCATTTACTCCTGACCTTTCCCCTCCCAAACGCTTGCGAAGAACTATCCATAATATAATGAAAGTTAAATAATATGTGACAAACTGAGGGCAAACTGTTCCCTTTATGAGCAAGAGGATGAGCAAAGCAAACTTAGGAAACAAATATCCTTTTGGTGGCCAGTTATTAAAAGCTTGTATAAATGATACACTTGCAATATAATCAATACAAAGCTGTACATGTCCAACTACCCTACTAGCCAGACTGGACAGTGAGAAGAAACCTCGAAAATCAGGAATCATATTCCATGCAGAGTCGGCTTTGTTGCATAATCTTCCCAAAACCTGATGAAAGAATCCATCCTGCAGTTTGATAAAATGACAATAAAGAAATTATATTTATGTGTAAAGCATTAAAACTTTCTCTTCATATTAATGATGACAAATGATTATTAAAGTTCATCATAATGAAATACATAAATTGTTCAGTTCAGTGTGCAAATTATTTTCATAAACAAAATTTTCTATTAGTAAGAAAATCTCTAGATCAAATTATTATGCTTGGAACTACCCTAACAGAAGTAAAATTAAGTAAGTGGAGCATTTGTAAATGAAGGCTGTGTACCTCAGTTCTAGAATCTATGTTGGTGATATCTAACATGAACAGTGTTCCTACTTAGGCCAAAAAAAAAAATTGTTTGATTGGCGTAACGGGCAACCAAAAATTAGGGTAGGTCGGTCGGGATTTTTAAATTTTTTTAAAAACTTTTTTTTAATATGCAGATATGCATGCTGGCTCTGGCCGGCGGCATAAACATTGTACATGCATGCGCTGCATAGGTACCGCGTATACGTACATTGCATGTACTGTATACAGTATATTCGCGCCTTCATCGCCTCGCGGGGAAAAAGCGATATCGCAACACTTCCGGGTTTTTAGTGCAGCAAATATATCGATCGCAAATGCAGCGCGATACTCAGGCGATAGCAATTTTTTCGCTTCGATATACACAACGATACATAATGATATTGATCGCAATCGGCAAAAACCTCTAGGGTCGGCGGTATTTTTAGGGTCGGGCGGGTTACGCCAATCCAACAATTTATTTTTTATGGCCTTATACATATTCAGGGGATCTATTCACATTGTCAAAGTCCTCAAAACGTACTTGGAACTCTAGCGGTTCTTTTCCGTTATAAAGATATTACCACTTATTTGTGAAGTTTCCATGTGGAAGTGGAGATTTATTGACAGTAATTGAATATATTCATTTCCAAGTACTCAGTCATCAGAGATAAGAACATTTGTTTGAACACCGTTTCAACATTCCCTATGCATGCACAAGTTGTGACATCACAGAAAGACTTGCTTGTTTCGGGTGTTGCAATGGTGTTCAATAGATTTTGTTTTCTTCTTTAATTTGATGAGTGAGTGCCTGGAAAGTAATATTCTATATGATCTTAACTTTCTGTAAAGGTCTAATTCAACTACGGTTTTGCTTTCAATAAATCTTCACTTTAAAGTGATGTCAAAATGAAAAAGCAATGAGTGAAAATGCTAAATTTGCATACTTGTATGCAGTTAAAATGATCCCAGGATTTTTCCTTCCAATTTAATCAAATATATCTCCATAGCAAAAAATGTAATGTTGAAAACCAAGGCTGGTTTCATGCTTCTATTAATAAGAGGAAAACAATCCAAACTAGATGTTGAATTCGTCACTTTGACGAATTAAGGTTATAGGTATTGAAATTACGATATGATGATATTTACTTTTCAACGCGTAATATGATGATGTCATAACATTTACTTGGCATAAATGAGGTATGAATTTGTATCTACAACTCAAAATCTATCCGAATATTAAAATAAAATTGGGTGTTTGTGGATTTTAAAAAAAGTTATGGCCGAATAAAAAAAGGATGTTTTTACCATATTTTGCCAATTTGTGTACGTGCGTAATTTTGACTTTGACGCGCGCGTACTCCGTTATTATGAGTCAACAATGACTCAAATTGATAGGGTGAGTTGAGGGATGTATCAGAATTGCAAAACGTGAAAAAACAACATTTTTCTATTTATTTGCGTTACGCGCACAAATACGTGTGGCAGACTAATCACAATTGTATAACACATAATAGTTCCTGAATTCATATTGTTGGGTAATTAAAACCACAGCACTTTTAAAGCATAACGTCAGCTACAACATATCGAAATCTGGGAGAAAATCGATGGAGAATAAGCGAGATATGGTTGAAAGTCCCCTGTGATCGATTTTATAATCGATTAAAATGGGTTTAAATTCGCATTTTCAACTTTAACCCTCAATATGATGACTTTATAACATTTACTCAGCATGAATGAGGTATGAATTCGTAACTCATAATCTATCCGAATATTAAAAGAAAACTGGGTGTTTGTGGATTTAAAAAAAGTTATGGCCGAATAAAAAAAAGGCTGTTTTTACCATGTTATGCCATTTTGCGTGCGTGCGTAATTTTGAATTTGACGCGAGCGTACTCCGTTATTATGACTCAATAATGGCTCAAATTGATAGGGTGCATTAAGGAATGTATCAAGATTGCAAAACATGTGAAAAAAAGAATTTTTGAAACACTTACATTTTTAATTTATTTGACGGACGCGTATGCGCGCGTCTCTGAGTGTAATTGCACGCACATGACTTTAAAAGATGACCATTGACCTAATTAATATTGATGCAAAATTAGAATTGAAATTGATAACTCAGGACTGAGATATGATGATTATTAAAATTTGACAAAATGGCGTCCTGATGATGTCACAGTAATGTGACGTCACTGAAAAAGTTTGCAGATCTAAGTTAGATCATGATCTATCATCATGTGAAGATTCATGATAATTGATTCATGTGATCTTGAGATATGCGACGAACAAAATTGGGAAGAATAAATAAAAGAAGAAAAAGAAAAATCTTGACGAAATCAATAGGTTATACGTATGATGTACGTATAACCTAATAACCACTAGAAATGCAAGTGAGTTTGGTCGATTCAGAAAAGGTTACGAGATCCCTTGAAAAAAAGACAGCACCTTTTTATGAAGCCTGCCAATTGCTCCTTGTTTTGGGGGTAGCACTTCTTCATGGATAATAACTCGGCTGTCATTGCTTATTTTTATGCCATGAGACATCATGATGTCTATTAGTTCATTAGGCAAATTTCCATTGTCACAATCTTCACGGAGCAGTTCTCTTGATGCATCAGTAGAACAGGAAACGTAAAAGTGGATTGAGGCAATTTTGATCTTCTTCAGCTTAGCCCCCCTCCTAAGGAACACCGATGACAGTTCTCTTCCAAGTCCTTCATCAATTGATAGCTGTTTGTAGACTTTGTCACCACCATCATTATTTTGTGTCAAAGTGAGATGCATTTCTGTGCTTTCATCTGCATGAAATATAAATGTTGCAATAGTTGTCAAGTAATAGTGGAAGAAAAATATGTTATCAAATTAATATATTAAAACAATGTCCACCTATATGGACACTGTGTGGCGGAGTATGTTATTTGGCAGGTGGTATAAATGTATATTCTGATAGTCAATGACTATTTAAAAGGGGAGCCAAACGCGAGCATTTTTTTCCATTGACATTTTTCCACTCACGTTTTTGCCACTGACATTATTATAACTGAATTTTTTTCCACCGACAATTTTACCACTGACATTTTTACAACAGACATTTTTTCCTCCAACATTATTTCCACTGACTTTCACTCATTAGCGTGCATGCAATCGCTAAGAAGTATACGACATACTACAGTGACTAGTGAGAAACATATCCTGCCTTGGGAATTAAAATATTTGTTAAATTCTGTTGTGATGTTGAGTTCTGCACCATTATATTACAAACTAATAGTTATAACTCGAACGGAATGCAAAATTACAAATGACTTAGTAAAGATCCTGTTATCATTCAAAAAGAGCCGTTTAAACTCAAGAGGGCGCTCTCTAAACTCTCATCAGTTTCAACCATTTAAAATAAAAATATTGTGCATGTGATGTTTTGTTGAAATAGTGATTAGATAGAGAGATAATCAACAACTATTTAAGAACCTCTTTTGTAAATTGGTGAATAGAGGAAGCATTTTTTTGAATTTTATTACAAATGGTTATGTTTATGGATATTTCAGCCATTTCTGAACTGATTTTGATCAAATAAAGTTTATTCTGTCATTAAAATTGTATGCTCTTTTGAATTTGACACTCAGTTTTTCATTATCTCGAAAATTGTTTATTTTGTGTAGTGCCCTCTATACCAAAACTGAACTATCCCTTTAATTTGTTCCACACAATTCTGTATCACGTACTGAAGGGCACAAATACTCTTTGTTTATTAGTCCAAATCACTTAGTGTCAGTAATTAGGCATCTGTCTGAAATTCATTATCATTTAAAAAAGTTTTGTTTATGCATCGACGAATTGAATTGGAGCCTTGAGCGACCAGAGGCGATCGAATAGCTTGTTCGCTCAAGCGCTAATTTTGCGATCGCTAAATATGCAGATTTATTATAGTGTAGTCCCAAATTTCAAATGAAGTAATTTACATGAGTTTATGACTCAGAATCATTATCTGCTAGCAATTAGAGCACAAAGTTATTGAATAATTTATTCACCATTTTCTTGAGATCCTGAAGCATTCGTCTCTGCATAGTCAAAATGGAATGTCCTTGTACCTTCCTCAAGAGTATAACCATTGTATTCTGGAAAGAAAAAGAATAAGCTATCAGTAATTCTTCAGACACATTTATACCCCTTTGATAGTCATTCTATTGGTGTCACTCCCACAAAAATACAGATATAATTTGCCTTATAAATGTAAACAAAGGTGAAACTGCGGCTTTCCCACATGTGCCATTCATAGTGCTGGGAAAATTCACTTTAGTCCAAAAGCATTAGCTCAAATTTGGCCAAACCTGGACATTTTTCAAAACAAGCTGAATTTTTCAGGATAGGTTCAGAAAAATGTGTAGAATAACATACTAAAAGTCCCCAGAAATCCCCCTTGTGCGTTTTCCAGAATCCAAGATGGCGTCCAAAATGGCTGCCATTTGTCAAGCACCAACCGGAAGTGAATAGTTATTGCGTAATCGCTTGCTAGCTGCTGGCGCACACTTTGATTTTGGATTCAGTAAAAATGTACAATACCAGTTTTTGAAGATCAGTTCAGAAGCTGCTGATGATTTATAGATGTTGAATCAAAACCAAAATCTTGGCTTACGCACGTGGCGAATGCAACAAACGAACGGTAGTGAAAGCTGACACGTGCAAATTCAGTGAAAAAGAAACAACAGCAGTGATATCGCTATTGTGATAACAAAAATCCATTGTAATTTCATTAAATTTGTTAGTGATCAGTTTTGAATATTGTTCTGGTCACCATTTGGTCTAATAATTATTTTTGATTTTTTACAAGGCATATTATTCATGCAAAATACAAATAAAACAAATCAATTTATTAAGCCTTCGCCCCATCTAGCTATCTGCATGTTCACGCAGCGCACATGTGCATGCACATGTATCAACAAAACGCCAACAAACACAGCTACCTGCTAGCCGAGTTCCGAAAAAGCGTGCTACACTAGCTTTAGCCGGAACAAGATAAAGAACTTTGACTATTTTCATCAGTGTTTTTCTCCCGTTTTTCTCCTGAACCCATTCATAGTGGCCGTTTTATCGGTGTCACACCGAGAGAGAAAGAGAATTTCTCCTGCTCTTGAGCAGGAGAATTTCATGGCCTATTTCTCTTATTTCTATCGGCCATTTCTCCTCTGTACCATTCATAGTGGCCGTTTCATTGGATGCGTCTGCATGCATCCAATGAAAATTAGCGCACTATGAAAGGGGTATTATACTCATTTATTTTGCAATATTCAAGTAAAACATCTGTGGTTTTCATAGTGCAGTTTATATGTAGAGCAGTTTATATGTAGCTAATTTGTTTTTTTAATTTCTTTTCATTTTCCCCCCAGAAAAATGCAATACAAATTATATGCATTTACAAGAAGTTTCCTTTATATATTTCTTTTACAACAGTTGTATAATAAAACGAGATGATTACCATATTGCTCCCTCTGTCCCCTCTGAAGAACTGACTGCCGTCCCGTCTTCAGAAAGTTACGAATTGACCGGCCTGTGGATATGAATAAACAAATGGAAACAAGATATTTTCAAGTTCATGCATTAAAGGGATCTAGTTACATTGTCCAAATCCTCAAAATCCAATTGGATTTTTAGTGGTTTCCTCATACTTTATTGTATTTGTACCTTTTACCATTCAAAGTCTTTGTTTGCTTTGCTACGTCCTTTGTTATGACTGTCCTTTGATTGTTTGAAGTCAGGTTGATTTTGACTCTTGGCCGCCCATACGAGTATGCCTACTCTATAGACGCGTACGTTTGGAGACAAAAGGGAGCTTTTGATTGTATTGTTACGAACGAGCTGTCGTCCCAGTGAGGTACCACACTGAGTTGACTAGGTACATTGACTGTAGTTCTTTATATATTAGATTTCACACGAGGATGCACGTCATGCAGTGTTCACGCAAAATTTCCAGAGAAAATCAGTTTTGTAATAAAGGTTTTAAAATCTTTAACGGTTAAACCTCTGTATAGTGACCACCCAAGGGAAACAAAAAATGTGGCGGCTATAAACAGGTGACCTTTATAGACAAGTTCATTTCAATCAAATAGGACAGTCAACCTGTGTAAAATGACCACTAAGGGAAACATAAAAGAGACCGTTATACCACATAGTGTTTCGTAACTACCAAATAATGCTTACCATCACAGAATTAGACTGACGGAAAAACGGGTGTACATAAACTAGATTTCTGGTATGAACGACGGCCCGCACTTCGATGCGCCTGCACACTGCTTAAAAAATGACGTCACCGTACCAGTTCACCAGTGAACGTACAAATCGAAAACTCACTAATAATAGGAAATGTTGTTCGTTACAATAGCCGTAGTCTTCATATGCAGACCCACAGAAACTTAGTTACGCTAGTATGGTGATGAGTTTTCAAATTGTATAATTTTTATTTGGAAGCAAATTTTTCTGAACTTTTAGGTGGAATGGACTACCAAAGCAATTGCCTATTTATAAGAAAATACATTTTGGGTGGTGGTTCTCTTTGAATAGCTGCACTATTTTGTTATGGACCTGTCAAGTTACCACATTTGGCGCACACAAAGGAACAGATTTATACCTGCCCGACCATCGCATTATATTTGCTTCTTTTCAACCTAGCTCATACACAACATGAGTTTGCCGGTCAAGTAGCACACACAATAGAGGCGATCGAGGCTCGGCAAAGCAATAGATATTTTGTCTACGTTTGTATACAAAAATTAGCAGGGAACCCAGGGGTTAAAGTTATTCTTGTACTATAATTGTAATAAAATGTTAAGCATACATTTTTAAGGGCACAGATCATGGATGAAGGTATACTAAACTACAATCTTTCAATATAAGCCATTTATTTGGAAAAAAAAGGGCAAAATATATAATCTTCAAGGGTCAAAATAGGGTTTCCTCGGAACCAGGAAAACTTGGCTCCTATAGTAAAGGGGTCAAAATAACTTCTCTTACCTTTGGTCACTATGATGATACAGCCAATAATGAAGGCTGATGTCACACATCCACCTTTATGAAACGCAATACAAAAACATATTTTTAATCAATAGGGCTAAATATGAATTATGATATAGGACCTACATGAATTCAATATTATTGATTGTTATGTTTTGTTTAAGATTGACTCTGTGATAAATTCAATGAATAAAAGAACTGGAAAATATTTTGCATGTATATTAACCATTCTGACATTACTATTTTATGTAAAGTAACATACATATTTGTAATAAAAGAGGGAATTCGCAATACCAATTATGCAGCTCTCGCAAGCATACGCAATGCCAAATCGCAATCGAGCGGTAGCGAGTGGCAACCAGTGAATGCGAGCAACAGCGAGTGACCTAGCGCAGGAATACCCAATCCAATACAAGATCTAGTACCTGCCCCCTTTAACGTATATTCTCCGAATCTACAGAAACAGCCTTTCGCTAAAAACACCCCTTTTTTAAAAATGACTTGGCCCACGCCCCCAAGCCCTTCACTCCTTCTACGACGAGACTTGGCTCATCCTCTTTTTCGCGAATCCTTCAGTCTAGCCTGACGTGTTTTTCTGGAGCTCTCGTTTTGACTTTCAATCTTCTGAAGTTGCAGTGAGATCGACACATTTTGTATCCTTTTTCACTACGAGCATCACCCCTGCTTTATTTAGTAGCCTTGTCCCGTTTTTTTTTTTAAGGGTTTGTTGACCGTTTCGGCGGCCTTTTTATAGCCGTTTGGCTTTCTAATTTTTGCCCCGTGAAACGGGCGCTACGAGCGTATTTTGAAAGATTTTCCCGCCGTTACTCTGCGGGTGCGTTCGGAGGGTTGGCCTCGCGTTGGCGTGTGGTTTCTGCCGCGTCAGCGTCGGGCGGCCATTTTGAATTTGGGCGGTGACTATAGTCGGGGTTTAGCTCGTGTGTTGCTTTGCCTCTTGTTTTTATTGTGTGGCTGTGGAATATTTGATTGTCTTTTTTGTGAAAATGCAAAGATATTTCAATGTTTCTCTTGCTGTTTTTCTTTGGGGTGCAGGGGTATTTTAACCTCCCTTGCCCCTCTTGTGTTTGGTTTTCCCGCGATTCAGGTGTCGGGTCGGGGGGTGGTGGGGCTCGTGCCCCCCTCCCCCCCTCCCCCCTCTCTTCCCCTCCCCCCTCCCCCCTCTCTTCTCCTCCCCCCTCCTGTTTTTTTTTTGGGGGGGGGGGGGCCTTCTATAGCTTGGGCAGGGCCCCTGGGGTGTTGAAAAAAAAAAAAAAAAAATTATCGCTGGCCCCGGGCCTTCGTTCCTTGTTTTACGTGGTCTCTCTTTTGGTTTAATCATGTTTGCAAGGACGTTAGCACTCTTGCGTAGGTCCTTGCGTTTTAGGGTAGGTGGATTTACGTAAGTGCTCTTCTGTTAGGGTTGCGCTTCGGGCGGACCGCCGCCCCCCCCCCCCTTCCTTATCTCGTTATTCATGTAGTGCGTTTGGTAGTGCATGTTAACTTGTGTTTGCTTAGCAGTTTAGCATGTTCCGATGTGTGTTTCTTGGGGGGGCTGGGGCGCCTTCGGGGTCCCTTCTGCCCCCTCTCCCTTATTTATTTAGTTCGGAACAGTCCTTAATAAGCAGGGAACTTCGCTTCAAGTCCATGACCTCTGTTTCGTTGATCCCACAGGGAGGCCGTTCAATTATGTCCCTGTTATTGTCTGGTTGGGGGGAGGGGGGGGTGGCCCCGCTTCCCCAGTGCTCCTCGGGTCATTCGTGTGTTGATTCTTTTGAGCAGTCCATGTTGCCTCGAGCACTGACCAGTCCTATCATGTCTGATATGTAGCGGTTGTCGGTGCGCGACCTACAGGCTCCGTGCTCCGACTTCCGATTTATGCATGCAGGGGGGGTGGTGGGGGGGGGGGGGGCTGCGAATCCCTCCGCCTTCCCCTTGAGATCGAGATGTGCGGCCTGGGCGCCGTTGGGTTGGGCGGCGCCTGGGCTATGTATGCGCCCAAGGGGGGGGCCCCCCCCCTTGTGGGTTGGCTATCCCTAGTTGTGGTAGAAGGTCTGGCAACTCTTTTTGTGAGCGTCTTAAGGTAGTTATCGATCATTTTAGGCGCTATACAAATCCCTTCTTTTTTTCTTTTTTCAAGAGTTAAGTCCCGTGTAGGCATGTTTTTTTATTGGGGGCATGCTTATCATGGACTTCAGACCTGGCTTGCCGATGTGGTGCATACCGATGCCCGACTGCGCTGGCGGTCTTGTGGAATCCTTTTTTGTTTTTGTTGGGTTGGGTTGCTGTTCCAGGCGGGGGAGTTGGGGATTTGTTACCTTCCCTTTTTCCTTCTCCCTTGTCTTTGTCAGCTGGATAATTGGAATGGCATCATTTCATGTGGTTACGAGCGTCTCACTCCCGTGTATGCGGGTGGTAGTTGCGAGATCGGGCCGGCCGGTGCCTGCCTGCCTCGCCTCTTAACGATAGTTAAGCCTAGGCGGGCTCGCGGTTCGCTGTGCTATATCCATCTAAACCTAAGAGTTCTGCTCGGTCTTTAGCTTTTGACGCTGATGGGTGGTCTTCGGTCTTGGGACCGTTGGCCCGGGCCACCAGTGCTCCGAAGGGGGGTGTGCCGGTTTCCCCTGGTTTCCCTGGACGCGGCTTCCCCTGTAGGGGCGCAGCCTTGCCCAGGGCGAGTCCATTCGGACTCCTTGCGACTGCGGCGGCTGCCGAGTTGCCAGCGTCGGCCGGGCTTGTCCACTGTGGCTTGTCCACTGTGGCTTGTCCACTGTGGCCAACGGCTCAGGTTCTGCCCCGTCAGGGGGCGTACCTCGTGCCGGTGCTGGGTGGGGGGCCCAGAATTAAGTTTATGGAACGTTGCCAAGTATAATTCAATATGAACGTTGTGCCATTATTAGAATGTATTAGAAATGATTTTTAATAGAATCATATGGCTTATTTGTGGATCAATAGATCCTTGGGGCGGACGGGCGCCAAGGTTGGTGTGGTTCCGCCCCCCCCCCCCCCCCCGTTCATTTATTTCCGGTGGTGCGGGTATGCGAGGCAGTAGCTGGGCAGGATCGTTTAAGGCGCCGCGATTTGGCTCGTTGCTCCCGAAGGACGGGCGGTCGACGGCTTGCCTTTTCAGTCAAACGATCGTGGTCGGTTTTTTGTTCTGGGGCCTATTCCCCGGTGCTGTTGACCCTGGCTGCTTCGGTGGGCCCTGTCGGGGTGGCCGTTTTAGTCGCAGGCCTTCGAGGAGGAGGATCGTCGCTGGTCTCTTGTCTCGGTGGCAGTGCGCTCGCTCTTCGGTTGTCGGTGTTTCCGGCATCGTTTCATAGCATCGCAGCCAGGGCTGATGAGTTGGAAGTCTGTCATCGACGTCGGGTGCTGGCTCTGATTGGGCCATACCCCTCGTTGTGGGGGGTTCGTGTCGTGGGCAGCCTCGTCCGTGTGATTCATGGGCGGCGGTTTCAGGGGGGCATAGCTTCGACTGCAGATCGAGAGGTCCCCGGTTTAGATCCGGGTGTCCCCTGTTATAAGTTGTTTATAAGGGGTCCCCTGCAACTTTTATTTATGTCATTGACTACTGTCGATGTAGGCATGGTAGGGGGTATTAAGCTCAGTGGTAGAGCTTTCGACTGCAGATCTAGAGGTCCCCGGTTTAGTTCCGGATGCCCCCTCCACGTAAATTACTTTGATTGTTATTCTCTCCCCGCGGGAGATCCTCTGGCTATTCGAAGTCGAAGGGAGGATTGTTTCGTCGGTGCGAACAAGTATGAACATGGTTATAAAGGGGCGAACAATGTTTCCCTTTTCTCTTAACCCTAAAAAGGCCGGGCTATTTGAGGTCTTCAGCAGGCCGGGGGGGGGGGGGGGGGGCATTATGGCCCCCCCCCCCCCCCCCCAAGATCTCGGCCGTGGAGCGGCCGATCGCCGTGAAAAATTGCACGCATGATAAGTGTATAGAATATACAATGGTAATTTTAATTTTTTGAAAAATTCATTAATTTGCATATTTATGGTAATTTATGCAAATAAGGTCATAAAATTCATATTTTTACCCATAAATCATATATTCTTTAGAGCATTTGGAATAATAATACGACAACAATATTTGGAAGAGCCAGGTTCTTCCTTATGTTTTCTATTGTTTTTATAATTTCTTATGTATTTCTTTGTTTTTTTTTACTTATGTATTTTATTGTTTTTTTATTTTTTATTTCTAACTATAATTCAACTATTTTGAACCCCAAAACAAACATGTAAAACAAGACCAAATAACCAATGATATACCTCCTTTTACGAAAACTGATATTTCCATATGTTTTGTACACAAATCACGAAATTGAGCAATTTTCGGGCTGACATGCATAGACAAAAGGTCACGTGACTTCGTAACGATAGGTCCGATTTTCAAAATTTTTGTTTTTAAATATGCGCAAGACCCAAAAGAAAAAAGTCACCGAGCAGCGGCGCGTCATCTTACCGCGTTTTGGAGCAATACAAAAAATCGCGGAGGGTTGGGCCATTATGGCCCCCCCCTGGCCTTTTTAGGGTTAAGCGGCCCCTTTTAGGGGAGCGGGAGAATTACAGAGATACAAGTGTATATGTTTTTACGTATGCGTAATGTTCTTTGAATTGGATATGTTCATTTTGTATGAACATGATTATAAAGGAGTAGTCCTTAGATTTTGGGAGAGATACATAGATACAGGTGTATTTGAATATATGTATGCAGTGCAATCATGATAATAAAGAAGTCGTCTTTGGGCGGCTGGATATAATTTTGGGTATGGCCGCAATACTAAAGTCGCTCTATTTTGTCGCCGAGACTGCCCCGTTCGGTTGCTTCAGTGCGCTGTGAATGATGTGCTTGCCTTGCAAGTTGAATAAAGTTTTATCCAGTGCAATCATGATAATAAAGAAGTCGTCTTTGGGCGGCTGGATATAGTTTTGGGTATGGCCGCAATACTAAAGTCGCTCTATTTTGTCGAAGAGACTGCCCCGTTCGGTTGGCTTCAGTGCGCTGTTAATGATGTGCTTGCCTTGCAAGTTGAATAAAGTTTTAATCCATATCGAGATCCCTAACCAACCCCCTTCAACATTTGTATATCCATTTGGATGCACAGAAAACAACTCGCTAAAAACCACCCTAAAAAGAAACTGCCTTGGACCGAGACTACACCACCTATATATACCTGGCGCTGGGCCATAATTGTCCTCTTTCAATTTGCGACGCCTTAGAGACAGTCACGCTAGAAATCGCGCTCTTGCATTTGATTCTAAGAATTTTCGTAGCAGTCTACAATTAAAGTAAGACCGTTCCTTTTCTATCTATCAGTGTAGCGCAATAACCCTATTTTGATTTGTAAGTCCTTGGACCTTGTCAGAAGCGATATTGAGACCATTTTCGGAGCTTTTTGTTAGGTTTTTCTGGCGCTCCGTTGGTGGTTAAGAAAATGACGCATGCGTGAATTTTCGGACGGCTCGCTGTGGGAGTGCTCCCCCAGAGTTACGGGCGAGATTCGGTCCGAGTTTTCACTCCCAATTAAATTTTTTCTCGGGGCTCTATACCTCGGGTCATGTATAAGATTGAATTTTTTGGGCTTGCTCGGCCCCCTCGTTCGGGGGGCCTTGCGTCTTGGCTCGTGTATAATGTTGCTTCCTTTCTTTCTATGGCCGTCAATCATTTCGGAGGCGTTGTGCTCGATTCATGAATGATGTTGAAAGTTTTTACTTTTTATTTTTGATGTCATGTTTGTATTCTTGCATTCCCGCCATTTTGTTTTTATGGCTTTGTTGTGGTGTGTGCTGGCTCGACCTCGTGGTCGTGGCTTGTCCTTTTGGCCTTTGTTTTGTTGAGGGGGGGTGGTGCCTCGTCGGGGTCACCATGGGTTGAAACATGTGTTGGGGGGAGGTGGCGTCGGGGTTGTTGGCCCTCCGCCCCCTTCCCCTTTCCCCCCCCCCCCCACCCCCACACTTCAAAAAAAAAAAAAAAAAAAAGGTGCGGGGGTGCCCGCGAAGGGACAAAAAAAAAAAAAAAAAAAATTGAAAAAAAAAAAAAAAAATTATTTTTTGTTAAAAAAAAAAATAAATAAATAATTGAGTGCTTATGGGGGGATGCTAACCTCCCTTTTTTCCTTTGGTTTTTTCTTACCTTGTTCCTTTGTGCATCTAGGTATGACATCGGATGATGGTTGGGTGGACGTCTTGTCGGCCTCGTCCGGCGAGGGTCACGAGACGGGGAGGTTGAGGCCGGGTTCCCTTCCCCCGGGGCGTTCAATGTCGGTTCCGGGGGAACCAAATTTAGAATCCCGTGCTACTAATTCGCGCCTCACGGATGGGCGAAGCAGTAGCTGTGGCACCCAGGGGTATCCTATGGCTAGAGGGTTAGTAGGGTCCCCTGAAGACGGTCCCCCTATCATCGTAGGGCCCGGGGATCGTGGCGTCAGCCGGGGTGCCGTCCCCGGTTGTAATTCGCCTATGATGTCCGGCTTTGGCCACGGTGAGCAGTTCAAGACTCGGGCCATTTCTCACCGCACACGTAAGTCCTCTCGCAAGCCGGGTAAGTCCGCTCTTTCCATAGCTTTTGACGGGCGCGGGACACCGCGCCCGGTGCACTCGAAACGTCGCACCCAGCATGGACGAGTGACTTCTTCTCCCGGGATTCCTGACCGAGGGAGGCCAGTCCCCTCTGGACCAGGGGTAAGTCCCATGACGTGATTCCTTCGCTTAGAATAAACCGCTTACCAGGCTGACAAGCGGTATGATATTTCAGGTCTCAAACCTGCATCGTCTAGATTTGTATTATTGTTGTCACTTCCTTATTACTAGCCCCTCTCTCGGTGGTAGCACTGGGCCTCGGGGTCAGTTAACACAATTGGGATTGTTGTCAGTAGTTGATAGAATTGTTAGAAACCGATAGGAATGTGATTGAGTTGAGTACCACGGTGGTGGAAATCTAATTAGTGCTTCGGCCGTTTTTTCGTGTTATTTATAGCGCGGCCCCCTCGGAGGGGGCCTTTGCAGCAGCGCTCCGCCCCCTCCCCCCCCCCCCCCCCCGAGATGGGGGGGGGGGGTGTCTCGTTCCGCGCCGCAGCCCCCGCGGGGGGGCTAGGCTCAGAGATTTGTTGCCGGGTTCCCTTCCCCCGGTTCGCTGTGTGTTGGGACCGGGGGGGTATGGTTTTTTTTTTTTGGAACTCCGTTCTGCCACACAGGTGGGCAAGACAATGTATGTAACACCCAGGTGAGTTTGTTGTGTGTGGTATCTAAGCTAGGTCTTGTGCTGCCCTCTCGTTGGCCTCGGGTAGCGAGGATCGCGAGTCAGGGCGATTGAGGCCGGGTTTCTTCCCCCGGCTCGAGTTGAGTTGGGACCAGGGGGAATGGATTTTCACTCCCGTTTTGCCTTCGCGCCTCACGGTTGGGCGAGGCAATGTTGTGGCACCCAGGTGATCCCTTGGCTTAAGGTTTGTAGGGTGATCCTGAAGACGGTCCCCCTATCACTGCAGGGCCCGGGACCGTTGCGCCAGCCTAGGTGCTATCCCCGGTTGTAAGCCGCAGGCGGTACGGTAAGGCCGACTAACCCCAGCTTTAGATAATTAAGCTATATTAAAGCTAGCTGGGGTTCGCCACGGTAAAAGATGTTATTCCCCGGGCCACTTCTTACCTTTACCAATAAGTCCTCTCACAAGCAGGAGTAGCCAGCTCGTTCCGAGGCCTTTGACGCACGTGGGTCAGCAGTGCATCCAGGAGCCTACTGGGCATCGTCCAACTTACGACCATACCACGCTGGTTATATCTACCCAGGATGGACGGGCTACTGCTTATTCCCGGATACCTGGTCTCGGTAGGCCAGTTCCCACCAGGCCGTGGGTAAGTACTCTTAGTCTTGCGGCTGTTTCTGTCCGTTCTGTCGGCGCTCCCCCTGGTGCTCTGGTACAGGGGGATGTGATGTACATTTCGGGGTGCCGTGGCGCAGCGGTAACGCCTCTGACTCCAGGTCAGAAGACTGCGTGTTCGCATCACGTTGGGGTCACCATTATGTGATATGGTTCTTTGGTGTGTATATATTTAGAGTTAAATTTGAAGTTTGTCCCATACTCGTTGTTCATGACAGTGCGACAATGTATGAGGGAATAGATTTTATGATGTGGCTTCCAGGAGATCCCGTTACTTTAGGTAGTGGGATCGATCCGTGCGCTAGCCAGGGTGTCGCCCCGGGCTATTAGACGCTAGCGTAATCTTTGATAATTGCTACGGTAAATTAATTAAGAAAGGAGCCATGTTATGGCTTGTATTTAAATTTTGGTTACGCATATGGATAAGTTCCTGTCGCTCTCAGTGCATGCTATTTGATTCTTGAGGAGCGGGAGTATGGTTTGAGCCCCGTCTAGACGTAGGTCATGCTGTGAGCTGTATTAAAATTCTCTCGATATAGTCGTCTTGACCGCATGTCCTTGACGCACAGGTTGATGCGCGTCACTTGCCACGGGGTGTTTAGTCACCTGCGCGGGGTAGGTTCCTTTGGTTCCTTGGTTCCTTTGGTTCCTCCGGGATCTAGGTCCGCGGTAGACCTATCCGGGTGCCCGCGCGACCCCTGGCGGGTCCCCTTATCGCTGTCCTTGCTCTTGTCCCGTGGGGTGGGGGGGGAGCCGGTGCCCCCCCCCCCCCCCCACCGACTTCCCTTTGGTTTTTACCTTCGGGCGTCTAGGTGGGGCGCCGGACAGTTATATTT
Organism: Echinarachnius parma; assembly: GCA_037951105.1. Lineage (NCBI taxonomy): Eukaryota > Metazoa > Echinodermata > Echinoidea > Clypeasteroida > Echinarachniidae > Echinarachnius > Echinarachnius parma. Next base: position 145,258 of record JBAMJV010003622.1, on the reverse strand, counting down.
TTTGTGGAGGTTTCGCTTCCCTCGTCGAGTGAGGGTCGCGAGGCTGCAGGATGAGGCATCTGTTTGCGGACCAGGCGGGTCCAGATTCGTGTTCGGACGAGATCGCCAGGGCTTTAGGTTGCGTCCTGGCAGGGTCGCCACGACTCTTGTCTTATGGCTTGTTTGTTGTCTACTACTATCTCCCCTAGGCCTGTGTGGATCCGGCCCGGTTTGAGCCCGATCTCAGGGCATAACGTTGCCTGTGGGTCTGGGTTATGCGCCGGGCTCCGTTGCGATGGCCAGTGGGCCATTGTTGGTTTTAAGCCACGCGATCGGCGTTGTTTATGTTGTGGACAAGGAGTTGTATCATAGGGTCAGCCTCGTTAAGGCGGTTACTCATCAGTTCGATTCCCCTTTCTCAGTCGAATGCTCGTGTGCACGGATGGCGGGCTGGCCATTGCATTTAAGACAGTTTGGCTTTGATAGGGTGGTTAGCCAACTTGGTATCCCAACGTTCTATACCTCGTTTTCCGGGGGAGGACTGAATTTTCCGTGGACACAGTCGGGGTTTTCTTCTTCCTCAGCCCCGTTGCTGTGTAACTAAACCTGATCCGGTGTCGTTGGTTCCCTTGCGTACGAGGCTCCCCGGCTGATATTGTATCTCGGTTTTTTGCCGTTCTAGATGTCCCTTGTTTCAGCATGGAGTCTTTCATTCATCCCCACGCCCCCGTTCGCCTAGGCTGTTGGCAGTCTCTCGGTTCCCAGGTTGGGTTGCGGTCAGTTCAGTGCCGAGGCCTTCTCATTTGGCCTGAAGTCCTTCTCCAGGGACCCCTTTCGGCAGGTGTCGGTGGTGCCAGGCTCCCACGATCTCGAGGAGTCCGGATATTCTCTTTTCAGAGGTCGTACTTCGTCTGCTCCTTGCAGAGATACTCAGTTGGGTCAGGTCGCTAGGTCCCTCATCATCGAGCTGAAGTCACGAGTGATTCCTTCGGGTGGTTCAGATGCCTTCCGTCGCCTACGCATGAGGCTGTTGGCTCCGGCGGAGTCTTGGCAGGTTCCCGGCCTCCTCATCAGCTTGGTGGTCCTAGTGCCGGTTGTCGTTTCTCCTTCCGGTCCCTACAAATGCTCCAGATGCAGGATATTTGGGGGGTTTTTTCTTCCGCCCCTCCAGGGACGGTCGGTCGGGGTTGGGTTCCCGACAGTCCCATGGTCGTTGCAGATATAAGCTGGCGGGGGGGGGGACGCGAGGCCGTCTCCTCCCGTCTCAATGGCTCCTTCTCCCCACGGTCTTCAGGATGATTTGCGGGGGGGCAATTAAGTATTAATGGACAATAGATTCCTTGAGAGTCATTTATTTGGCTTATGTGGGGTAGCTCACATGAAATAGTGATACACATGATTGAGGTGACCTAATATGTATGTAGGTTGCCTATTACTGATGGCACTAACATTAGCAGTGTATCTGCGGTATTCGTCATGGCGCTCTATTTATATGAGAATGGGTTTATAGTGACAATATTTGGCTAGTATTGTAGTGGTGGAGTTTGCAATTTGAGGGCCAGAACATGGCTCATTTGTTGTTTTGCCTATGGTAAAGGAAATGCAAGTATTTGGTAAATGCTTGCCAATTGCAAACTTAATAATTTTATTTGAATTATACTGCATCGAGAGCCTAGTTCCCGAATCATGCAGGCGCTTTGTGTTACGACGCCCATCTCCCAGGTCTCTGGTACCGTCCTGGGTCTCGACCGGTGTTCTCAGGCCTTGGTCCGTGCTCCAGGTTGAGCCTATGTTGAGGGCCTCCCTTGGCTGGAGCCGGTCCTGCCGGTCTTCCTGCTGGCGTTGGCCCTGACCCGAGGCGGAGTACCTGGCGCACCTTGTTAGCATTAGGTCAGGGCTGGTAAGAGATGGGTGGTGGTCGGCCCTTCCGTCCAAGGGGGCTGTTTATTACTGGGAACCCAGTTTTTTGCCCAGCCGCCGGCCCGGGGTCACAAGACCCGGGCAATGGCCGCGTCTGGGCTCCCCTTCGTTAATGGTGCTGGCGATTCTCGCAGCAGGACATGATACGCTTGTTTTTAGTCTCTTGTCCATGCCCACGAGTTCCGGGCGATGGCCGACTCGTGGGCTCTCGTTAACGGAGCCCCTGTTGGGCGAGGTTCTACGGGCTCCTTGCTGGGCGTCGCCAAATGCGTTCGTCTCATGTTATCGGCGAGACGTGGTGGCCGGAGGCCCGGTCCTTGCTGAGGCGGTTCTGGCGGCTGGCCCTATGTAGATGTAGTCTGCGTTGTCCGACCCCTCCTCCAGTCAGTAAGTATACTTCCCGTATGCTATTTGTGTGGGTCAGGGATTATACAAATGTTGAAGGGGGTTGGTTAGGGATCTCGATATGGATTAAATGAATCTTAGTGATTTCATTATCCATTAGAGATACTAACCAACCCCCTTCATAAATTCCCTCCCGTCCTCCCCGCGTCGGTAGTCGTGCGCGTTTGAAAGAGGACAATTATGGCCCAGCGCCAGGTATATATAGGTGGTGTAGTCTCGGTCCAAGGCAGTTTCTTTTTAGGGTGGTTTTTAGCGAGTTGTTTTCTGTGCATCCAAATGGATATACAAATGTTGAAGGGGGTTGGTTAGTATCTCTAATGGATAATGAAATCACTAAGATTCATTTATTCAGTGCAATCATGATAATAAAGAAGTCGTCTTTGGGCGGCTGGATATAGTTTTGGGTATGGCCGCAATACTAAAGTCGCTCTATTTTGTCGCCGAGACTGCCCCGTTCGGTTGGCTTCAGTGCGCTGTGAATGATGTGCTTGCCTTGCAAGTTTCGGGCCTTTGATTGTCTTACGCACGATCTATGTTCTTATGCCGTATTCGTCGGCAGTACGTTATAGTATTACTGACCGGCGTTTGGGGTGTACATAGGTACATGTATACGGCAGGCCCCTTGATTTGTTTTCACGTGCTCGTCTCAGCCCATCGTAAGCCCTTCCCGCGCTTTAGCGAGACTGGGGGGGGTTGTGTGTGCGTGATTGTTTCACGAGGACGAGCAGCGCGGAGAAAGTAGTTCTTCGATCGGTTCAGAGATCGAGATTATACGGTTATAATGAATTATGTAGCGCATCTCCGTATAGAACGTTCGGGAGCGCTGTTCGATGTTATTCTACCCCTGTGGCGTTCGGTGAGTGAACTAGAGGGCTGGTGTCGTGGTGAATTCTTGAAGATATTGCTATATTAAATGTGGTCTTTCTGAGTTCGTGCAGCTGCTTGTATTATTTCCACTTTGTTTTATGCATTTAACGCTTGGTGTGTGACGTGTCTGGCAGTAGGACACGATACTATACGGGTTTGGACTCTAGTTCGAATCCAAGGCAATATTGTTGTGGGCTCCGTTTATTAATAATTGTGGAGCTCTGGATTCACTTGTTTATTAACTCAATAAATTTATTGGGCCCTGGCCGAACGGGCGATGTGTTAGGGTCTTTGATTTGAGCTCTAGAACCCTAAAACTAAACTAAACTAAAACCCAAACTAATAATTATAACTCCATGATGCTCAAAAGGAATACAACAATTACAAATGACTAAGTAAAAAGCCAGTTATCATTCAAAAAGAGCTGTTTAAACTAAAGAGGGCGCTTTCAAAAAATGCATTTGTTTAAACCATTTTAAATAACATATTGTGCATGTGATGTTTTGTTTAAATAGTCATTAGATAGAGAGATAATCAAAAACTATCTAAAAACCTCTTTTGGAAATTTGTGAAAAGAGGAAGCATTTTAAAACAAATTTTAACGGCTGGTTCAACATTCTCTAATAAACCTGGGGCCCCAGCTTTATTACAAATTGTTATATTTATGGATATTTTAGCCGTCTCAGGACCGATTTTGATCAAACAAAGATGATTTTATTATTCAAATATTATGCTCTTTCAAATTTTACACTCAGTTTTTCATTACCTCACAAAAAAAAAAAGTAGTCTAGCGCCCTCTCTACCAAAACTCAACTATCCCTTTAATGTTGTATTGCGAGTCATGTGTGTTTGATTGTGTCCCTGAAAGAATATCAAACTTATGAAGGGCCTTTTTGATCAAAATACAAATTACACATTTACTGAAGAGTCTACATCTAAGACTAGGAATAGTTTACCTTCGGAGTTGATTAATTTGAGTCTGATCCATAGGCGTACCCAGGAGAGGGGATATGGGGGGTTCAATCCCGCCCCCCCCCCCCCACCCTTTGACCAAAGAATGACTATTTTGGGGGTTTGAACCCCTTCTTTACAATTTGTAGCTGGTCTCGAGAACACATTTAAGTGGCCTCGACCATCATTACCCATGGTCTTGGTCTCGTAAAATTGTGAAGAACCCTGGTTTCAGCCTTAAAAATATTGAACATTGTTGGTCTCGGTTACGAACAATATCAACGGACACCACCCTCCTCCCACTTACAGGATTCAAGAAAAATGTCCTGGTCTCGACCTCGAAAATTGTAAATGTACTTGGTCTCGGCTTCAAAAAATGTATACGGCCACTCTCTCCTCCCCCCCACCCCGCTTACAGAAATTTGTCAGACGACATACCCCCCCCCCCCCACCCCCCGCCCCTGAAAAAATCCTGGGTACGCCACTGGTCTGATCACCATCTTTCAGGTTTGTGTCATTTCAAGTTTCGATTACACACAGATTAATTCAATCTGAGGGTGAACTATTCCAAGGCTTCGACGGTTACCTCTTGAGCAAATTGAGTACACAAGATATGACGTCATACAAATCTATTTTTTGAATTTTCAAATTTGAACTTCATTTACCGAAAGAGCATACAAAATAATGTCCAAATACCAAAAACCAATTAAATATGTTAAGAAATGGCTGAGATATGCCTATCCGCATGATTTTTTTTGTCAATGGGAAATCAGTGCTTCCAACGCACCCTTTCGGCAAAACCAGGGGGGGCTTTGGACGAATGGTCGCGTTCCAGTCAACGCGACGCGACGCCCCCAACGCACCCTTTCGGCAAAACTGGGGGGGGGGGGGCTTTGGACGAATGGTCGCTTTCCAATCAACGCGACGCGACGCAACGCTACCCACCCTTTCGGCATAAGCCTTTAAAAACATCTTTTGTAAATTTTTGAAAAGTGTAAGCTTTTTTGTTTAACGGCTGGTTCAAAATTATTGAATAATTGTGGGGCCACATTAATAAATAAATAATTAAAAATGGTTATATTTCAGCCGTCTCTAAACTGATCAATTAAATGTTATTCTGACATTAAAGTTGTATGCTATTTCAAATATGGTACTCAGTTTTCCATTACCTCACACAAAATAATTTTGTGCAGCACCCTCTAAACCACAACTCAACTATCCCTTTAAGGGCCTTTTCGTAATTGTGTGTGTTTACTTGTTTGTTTTGTTCATTAATTGGAGCTCTTGAGAAGCGCAATAGCTGTGCTATATAAATGTTCATACTATTATCATTATTAGGTGATACGCATATCATACGTATCACCTATTGATTTTGTTCAAATTTGTATTATTTATTATTTATTTATTCTTTACATCAATTTTCAAGATCAGATGAATCAATTATCATAAAACGTAACATGATGAAAGAGCATGATTTAACTCAGATCTGTGTAACTTTTCAATGATGTCACTTTAGTGTGACGTCATCAGGACGCCATTTTGTCAAATTTGAATAATCATCATATCTCAGTCATGCATTATCAATTTCAATTCAAATTTCGCATCAATATTAATCGGGTCAATGGTCATCTTTCAAGCTAATGCACATGCGCTTACACTTGGAGACGCGCGTGTACACGTCCGTCAAATGAAAACAAATGTCAAAAAATGTTCAAAACCCCAACCTAAATAATTTACTATTATGTTTCAGACAATTTTAAGCGTTTCAAAAATGTCCGCCCGTGCTCGTCGGCGAGCACGTATTTGCGCGCACGATGCAAATATTTATATTCGGACAGATTATGAGTTGTGGATACGAATTCATTCCTCATTAATGCCAAGTAAATGTCATGACGTCATGATATTGAGGGTTAAATTTGAAAATTTGAATTTTTAAACGATTTTAATCAATTTCGAAATTGATCACAGTGGACTTCCTACCATATCTCGCTTATTGTCCATTGATTTTCTCTTAGAAGTTGATATGTTGTAACTAAGGTTATGCTTTAAAAGTAATATGGTCTCAACTATCCAACAATAGGAATTTAGGAACTAGTGTGTCTCTATACAATTGTGATTAGTCTGCCGCGCGTATTTGCGTGCGTAACGCAAATGGATAAGAAACATGTGGTTTTTACACAGGTTTTGCATTTCCTGGTACATTCCTCAACACACTCCATAAATTTGAGTCATTGTTGACTCATAATAATGGAGTCAACATTACGCGCACATTGGTAAAATATGGTAAAAACAATTTTTAAAAATTCGGCCATAACTTTTTTTAAAGTCCATAAACTCCCAATTATGTTTTAATATTCGAAAAGATTATGAGTTGCAGATACGAATTCATACCTCATTTATGCCAGTAAATGTTATTACGTCATCATTATTGAGGATTAAAGTTGAAAATGCAAATTTTAACCGATTTTAATCGATTTTGAAATCGATCACAGCGGACTTCCGACATTCTTGCTCATTCTCCATCGATTTTCTCCCAGATTTTGATATGTTGTAGCTTTACAGTCATTTTTTGTCACTTTAAGACCTCCCCCCTTCCCTGCTGGAAAGTTCACACTCATTCACAGTGTGAAACACAGTGTGAAACCGCATTTCACACAGTGAAAACACATTTCATACTGTGAAAAAACATTTCACACTGTGAATGAAATGTTTTCACAGTGTGGACACAGCCACACTGTGGTAAACCACACAGTGTTCACATTGTGAAATTTGATTTCACAATGTGAAATGTGTTTTCACATTGTGAAATGTGTTTTCACATTGTGAAATGTGTTTTCACACTGTGGCCACATTGTGAAAATTATTCCACACTATGAAAACAAGGTTTTCACAGTGTGAATAGATTGCGACATTGATTTCACAGTGTGAACAGTCGAATTCACAATGTGGCCGCTCTGTAAAAAATATTTCACATTGTGAAAAATATAATTCACCTTGAGGACAATATTTCACAGTGTGAACTGGAGACTCTCACAATGTGGCTACTCTGTGGGAAAAAAATGACAACTCCATGGAAAATATTCAGTGTGAAAAATATATTTCACATTGTGCAGATATAAACAATGGAATGAACCTGTCTATAGAGGTCACTTGTATGTAGTGGCCACCTGTCTTACTTCCCCTTGGTGGACAGAGGTTTGATTGTACTGCTATACACAACAACTTCGTACACACCAATAGTATTTCGATATTATTGTATTTTTTGTATATATTGTGTTATTTTGCAGATTTATATATATTTTTAAGATGGTTAAATATTTCATTACAAACAGAAACCAATGTTTGACTGTAAGCGCATGAGCGGTTTTGATTTTATCGAGGCTAGTAGGTACTCTTATACAAAGGCATACACAGGATTTGTTCAAGGGGGTAGGGTGTCGTTGAAGAATTTTTGATAAGGGGGGGGGGGGGGGGGGGTCCATCAACATTTTTTTTTAGAGGGGCAGCTAGATGTCGGTGAAGATTTTTTCGAAGCCCGTCTGAGATCCGCAAAAATATTAGAGGCCGAGGCTGAGATCCGTTGTTTTCGGGGGCTGGTCGACACCATTTGTTATATGGTCAAGAAGAAGTGGCCTCGAGGTGGAGGGGGGGGGGGGGGGTTAAACCCCCAAACGGCCCCTTCTTCAGGAAGGGGGGATTGAACCCCTCAATCCCCCATGGGTACGCCTATGCCCTTATTTAGGGCTAAATATATTGATTAGTTCACCCCCCCCCCCCCCTGGCTACGCCTATATAATCGTACAATTATTTGCAACAAAATAATACCGTGTGTAAATTGTGCATAATTATGTGCTATATGACTGTGTGTACTGTAAAGTACGTACACATCGTACCGAATCCAGACATCTCCACCCAAGGCCAACTCGACCCTTTATACCAACTCCATCGACCCCAAATTTACAAACGGTCTCGGGAAGACCATTTTATACTCATTTAATTAATTTCTATTTAGAAAACAAAATATTTGAAATGCCGAAAATTAAACCATTAAATCGTTGTCCGAGTTATGATGATTTGATAGGTCAGACTCCGACCCGTACCGATTCGGTCTGGCCGAATTTGTAACGGTCGAGCATGTGTATCACCCACAGTACCACGCGGCTATCGGATTCGACGTTCTTTTAAAAATGACTTGTTTCAATTTGAGTTCTGTCATAAAAATCAATGGCAGAATTAGCTCTATTCAAAAGAGTGGGTCCTCGTAAATTAGATGGAGACTATAAGCAAGTTTTAGAGCATGAAAACGGACACGAGCGAGACATGATGAGGTCGGAATTCAAAATGATGATGATGTGTCTACGAAGACGTGAAACGGCAACGGCCGGAGCAGCGGCGCGGGTGGCGGCACGGCGGACGAAGGTGCTTGCCTGTTCTGTGACTCGTGTGTAAATGACGGCGACTGGCCAACGTCAACGACATGAATTCACTGGTAAGTGCATCATCTTTGACTTTGCTATTACTTAGTTAGACATTAGTATTTATAATGATTCAATACCTTTCTATTGACTTTGAGTAAATTATCGTATGACTATGATTATGAAATAGGTGAACAAATTATCGTAAAACATGAAGCCATCCCATCATAAATGATCACTCCTCCAGCTGCAGACGGTCATCACAATATGTCACATTAAAGTAACTTTATTTTAAAAGGACTTACACACATGGTCAAGGGAGCAGAGCACACAACACTACATTGTAATGCTGCGCCATACGGGAACAATGTGGGACAGTACAAAAAAAGTTTGTCAAAATTTCACACAAAATTCTTATCTTAAATTCAACAAAATCAATCATGACTGGCCTTAAAAATGATACAAGTGTTATATGAACTTACCAAAATGGTCCAAATTATTCTTCAAATGTCGAAAAAAATGGAAAATCTGCAGTTTTGGAAAATAAAAAGACTGAGAAAATCTCAGTCGTGATCCCTCTCGAAAGTGTTGCTGCTATCTGGATGACTGTCATGTATTTCCCGCAAGCTTCCCACACCACACGTGTTACCGTATCCGAATTCTGACACGGCGTATCCGAATTCTCATACGGCGTATCCGAAATCGGATACGGCGGGCATGCTTGCAGATCGCGAGTTGGATTGTTTTGGACAATAATAAGCGGCCTCCGCATGTTGCGGGCGGGCTTTCTTTGTTTACGATGGGACATCGAGCAGGAAGAGAAAGAAATGGAACTTATATGACGATTTTTGTAAGTATGACTTATCATTTTGTACAATAAATCATAAAATCAGCTTCAATCTAGGTATGCAATTTTTAACTTTAGATATGCTGTTCTTTTCTCTCTGTTTGTAGTTCAAATTGTGTCCCGTAGATTTTTACCACTGTGAGCAGTAAATGGTCCTATCAGGACCATTTACAATACATTGTAGATGTGGAGCAGAGCTATGCTGCCTCGTACGGGAACAATGTGGGCCTGTAGTCTGTACAAAAAAAGTATGTCAAAATTTCTGAACCTAAATTCAGCAAATTCAATCATAACTGACTCTATAAATTATAGATACAAGTTACAACTATTGTTTGAACTTACCAAAATGCCCCAAGTTATTCTTCAAATGTCGGAATTATGGAGAAATCTGCATTATTGCGCAATAAAAATTGCTAGGTATTTAACTGCTTGTCAAAAGCTTTGCCATCGAATTGAGTTTTCGTTCCTCTAGTATCTACTTCCATGACTTCGGGAAAATTTATGTTTTGCTTGTACAAAAATCAACCAAAGCATTAACGTGTGTTACTTTATTGCCATATAAAAAGATAAATTTAAACATTAAACGCTACATTTGTGTGATTGCTTGCGCAGCTCATGATTGTTGTGCTCTCGCCCGGCAGATGCGGCGGCTCGTGCCTTGGGCGCATTGTCAAAAAAGAATTGAAAACATAGGGCAACATTTTTGAAGAAAAAAATCGGTGGATCGGATCGGCTCGGCTGATATTGATAACGGGAGAAAAACATTGGACATCGGATCGGCAGTGAAATCTCACATCGGTTAATTATGCCCTAGTTGTCATATTTCTTTCAGGTATTGTAGAGTGGATATGCAGCATTTGACATTTATTACCTATCATTTCAATGATTACAAGTTCAAACTATCATTTAAAGATCATCAAGCGTCGGAATGCTACACTGCGGGTACGCACCACGCGCAAGATGGCGCGGTGCGTCTGATATATGAATCTGAACCCCCTTAAATTAGATTTATTAACATTTGTTTCTCTCATATATTTTGATTCGTTTCTGAATAGAATACGTTGTGGGAAGGTGGCCAGGAGCGGTGCCTCTGCCATCTTCAAAACCGGGGTCTGAACGGCAGTTCAGAGGAGTCGACCATTGCACCACACACGTCTCCACTCTGGTGACCCACCGACCGCCTCGCACTAGTACCAAGCCCGGAGTTCAGGGGGCTACGACTCGCGAGAACGGTACGCACTATTACCAGGCCTGGATATGCGGCACTGTGCTGAGACGGACATGTCTGCAGGTTAGTATTGTGGTCTTATAAAACAAAATAATTTCTCTGGGATGTTACATTCACCCTTTTGTTATAGGAATTGTACAAGACTGGGCCCAGTGCCTTGAGGAAAAATCAAGATATTATTTGTCAATTACTTAAGACAAGTAAAGTGAACATCTGAAGAAATAATATTTCATTAACAAAGCGAAAAGAAACAAAGCTAATGCACACAATAATTACGGCAGCGACTACATTTGGCGATCTACTTGGCTCTGGCTTACGGGACAGTGTTATGTTCGAATGAAAGATGCAATGGGATTGGATAATGTTTCAGAGAGTGTTTTGTCCTTTTTCTGAAAAAATTGTTATAACCCAGGTAATAATTTTGTAATGTGTGGGAGGTCAAAATAAAAAATTTGGAAAAAGATTAGCTGGGATTTAATGCTAAGCTAATTGTTGTCTTATTTCTTTCAGTAGATATGTAGCTTTTGACATGTATTCATCACCTGTGATTTTAATGATTACAAGTTCATGCTAGCATGTAAATTAGAATATTAGATGTATTAACATTTGTATCTCTCATTTATTTTGATTCATTTCTGAATAGAATATGTGGGAGAAGATGGCCAGGAGCGAACTCCACAGAGGACATCGGGACATCAAAGAGTGACAGCCAACTTCATCTCAGGAGCGGAGGTGTGCCTCTTCCATCTTCAAAACCGGGGTCTTCGGAGCCGCTCAGCGGGGTTGTGCATCAACCAAATGCCAATGCCGGTTTAGAATAAACAAAAGGTTATTCTAATTACAATCGGGTACACCACTATTCACAGCGAATACAGGAGGCCGCCATTTATTTGTCTGCCCGCTGTATCATTACGTCTACACGGACACCACTGTGATCGGTTAATGATGCATCGGTCTTGGAGGACTCAAAAGGCTGGAAAGTTACTGTGATTTTCAGTCATGTAATCTGGTGCCTGAAAATACCCGAAAATAGGAGCAGAAATCCTTAAAGGGGACCACCAGGCAAAGAACAACACATAATTATATGTTTTGGTACCATTTTGTGATATCAAATTGATACCCAACATTTTGCAAAGGGTTGTGTAATTCATAAAGAAAGCAATTAATTACCAACACTTACGGAACCACTGTTATTTCCTAGTTCCGTACGGGCCAAACATTTGCGAGTGGGCCAATGCTATTCACGCGTACGTTTGGAATAGAATCCCGGACGATTCCTTCGCTCTGGGCAAGTCTTGTACATTCAGACTCATGAACGCATGCTTTAGAATGGTGATGCGTTTTCCAATTGTTTTTTTTTCTGAAAACATATTTTTTTGAACTTGTTGATGGAATGGACTACGGTACTAAAGATGTTACCTTTCATTTATAAGAATATTGTTTTTGGATGGTGGTACCCTTTAACTTGCAAAGGGTAGTCCCATAAGTGTGGAATATCATGTATGGTTTCTGTTTCTCCTATAGGGGGAGACACCTGATAATTCGAAAGAAAAATCTTGTGAACTGAAAGATCATGATTTTTATAAACAAATAATAAGATTTTCAATAGAGCCAATTGTTTTTTTTTCTTCAGTTTATGTCCACCTTCCCATGGAAATGCCCAAGAAATATAGAGGAAAATTTTAATGTTGAAAACCTGTTTAATGAGTCATACAGAAAATTCTTGCACAAAATAAGTATATACTGACAATATTTAGTGATTTACAGATGAAAAGGGGATTTCTGCATAAATTTGCAGAATTAATTAATATCTGTCACTTTACAGGTGCACCTTAAATTAGAAATGTATTTTTTTTTTTTTAAATAACAATGGGATCTTGCAGAGTATGTGGCATGCTATCTGTGTGCTGAATATCCCGGCGGCCGCTCGCTTGTCGATCGGTCTTGACCGACTTGCAATTTTTATATAATAGCATTATATCGTGTAGGTATGTATGTCCTCAGTGAAAAGTACATAAATGTAAACTTTTGAAAAACATGTTGATTAAGGTACTCTAAAATGCTATGAAATGTAAATGTGTTTTAGATGTGTTTTGATGGTATATATCTATTAATTAAAGTTAAGTTTATAAGTAGACATTGACTATCAACCATTTGTCCTTTATTGTACTAAGCTCTACAAAACTACATTTTCCTAATTGACAAATTTTACATTGTGGAAGTTAAAAACTATACTTATTTCAATGTGGCAATTTCACGCAGTACACTATGAAAGTCCACACAGTGAACAATTTCATTTTTTCATTTAATAGTGCGATGGATGTTTCAGTGTGAGGTTTTCACAATGTTAAATTCTAGCATTTTCAATATGGTCACACCGTTTCACAGTGTGTTTCACAGTGTGATTCACACCGTGAATGAATCTCCACAATGTTATTTTTTGGTGTTTTCATGGTGTAGTGACACTGTTTCAGTGTGATCCACAGTGTGATTCACGCTGTGTTTCACACTGTGAATGAGTGTGTTCTTTTCACAGTGTGAATCTTCACTATGTGAATCTCCACAATGTTAAATTCAAGCATTTCACAGTCTGGTTCACACTGTGATTCACACTGTGAACGCATTGTGATTCACACTGTGAACCGCATTGTGATTCACACTGTGAACCGCATTGTGATTCACATTGTGAACCACAATGTGAACGACGCGGCCACGCTGTGAAAACGCCCGAAATACACAGTGTGGATGAGTGAATGAGTGTGTTCTTTTCACAGTGTGGATGCATGAATGAGTGTGAATGAGTGTGTTCTTTTCACAGTGTGGTTCACAGTGTGAATCACAGTGTGGATCACAGTGCGGTTCACAGTGTGATTCACACTGTGATTCACACTGTGATTCACACTGTGATCCACACTGTGATTCACACTGTGAACCACACTGTGATTCACACTGTGGAACGACGCGGCCACGCTGTGAAAACGCCTTCACACTGTGTATTTCGGGCGTTTTCACAGCGTGGCCGTGTCGGTTCACAGTGTGATTCACACTGTGAACCACACTGTGATTCACACTGTGAACCATACTGTGATTCACACTGTGAACCATACTGTGATTCACACTGTGAACCACACTGTGATTCACACTGTGGAACGACGCGGCCACGCTGTGAAAACGCCCGAAATACACAGTGTGAAGCGTACTGTGATTCACACTGTGAACCACAGTGTGATTCACACTGTGATTCACACTGTGAATGAGTGTGAACTTTCCAGCAGGGTTCCCCCTAATGATTTTAATTGAATGTAAGCAATTAATATTGTGACCCTGTTTTGTATATATCATTGTATGGATAACTTTCCCTTTATTTTAGGAGTGATGAAGAATCAAGAATACACATGTATCATATCGTTATTTTAGCACGTATCACCTAAATTCGTATAAGTGACAAATTAGTGACATGTTCAGACTTGAAATTCATTACAATTTTACAATGGATTGCAATTCTTTCTACAATGGGCCTAGACTGGTAATGGTGGCAACTGCATAATATGTAGATAGATAAATTAATCACAAATAACTGATTTATGTTTGAACTCACCTATGAATATCTTTTTGAAACTGCTGGTTGGGTTTGACTCCTGAGGTGTTTCTATAATAAATAGTGTTTTAAAAAAAGAAACAAATTAATTACTTTTTAAAAGCATGTTTGTAAAAGCTGATCAAAAGCAAAGTTCAATTTTGTTTTTAAATAAAGCTACCAATGTACAATTCAAAATATTGCTCTTAAAATCATATCTCTCAGACAGAATGATTTTTCATGCAAACCCCAAAAATATGATGGCTATGTATGGTGAGTGAAAAAATGTGGACCTTTCTGAATCATTCAGGGGGGATGCATTCGCATCCATCACACCCCCTGGCTACGGGCCTGCGTATGAACCATAACAACATCAAGCCACAACCCCCACATAATGCAAAAACAGGACAAATTCAGAACAAGGTTCTAAAACAATGTGTTGCAGGACTTTTTTTTTTACGTGTACACATAAAACAGATTGTGTACGATGCAACCTCTGTATCGCAGACCACTTTCGGATCCAATTGTCCCTTCATTTGTGTCCCCATTGAAAAACTCACTGTTTTTTCCTGATGCAGTTAATGTCTTATTTTGTTTATTTACCAACAAAAAATACTAAAACAAACGCAATTTCCAAAGATCATATTTTAGATATTCCAAAGTCATTTGTTTGCTTTTGGGAGATAGTCATCCTGCACTTGAACAAAACTTTGACAGAGATTAATAACATACCTGAGTGTGTCGGACTGGATGGAGTAGTGGTTGGCAAGGAGTTGGTGATAAGCGTAGGGCTCACCGGTGGGTCACTGGTTCCTTGACCAAGGTACACAAACTGATTGCATGCATCCTTGTCAATTGTGGAATCATTATCAGTGGAACAGCACCTTAGGTCCAGCTTCGGATCCGCCCAGAAAGCAGCGGTCATGTTCGTGCCATGATGCCTGACGGGTTGACGATATGATGTTTGAATGTTGTTTTGGAGACAGGCCAGATACCCACGGCCATCATGTCCAAGCGTGGCATTACAGTACACGGTTAGCCAGTATTCATGAAGAGGAGCAGATGTCTGAACTTCACATTCGGCCTTACCTGGTGGGTAAGTTACCTCAAGGAAAGTCTCGTACCACTCCACTTTTTCTTGTTGTGTATCATAGCCTTCCAATATTTGCAGTGTGTATCTACCTTCATCAACTATTTGTAAATTTGAAATGTTAACAAAAAGTGTAATATTTCTGTCTGATTGTTGAAATTGGACACTGACACGGCCATCCTGACCTGGCCTAAGACGACTTGGGTCAATCTTGTTCTGGTAGTAAAATGGTGGATTTTGGCCTAAAAGAGCTATAGAGAAACTATGTCCTACATCACTGTTGGTCAGTTGATGATGGAATGTGAGAGTAACATTTGTTCCTCTAGGGAATGCGACAATTGCGATCCCGTGGACAGGATGGGTGATCAGGTATATGAAGAGCAGACAATGCAGCAACTGTAATCCCATGTTGTACCTACATGTATGTAAATATAAACAAAAACAAACATACAATGTCAAAAGTCTCAGACATCAAACTGCAAAGGATGCATACAATATTGAATAAAATTGATAAAATTGATAAAATATTACCTTAATGCATTGGCTTGTGGGTTAGAATTATGAAGCAATTTTGAGAAACATCAAACTGAAATGGTGAAATATTATACAAATATACAATGACACTCGAGGATCTAGCTAAAACTATTCGCATCAAAGGAACATAAAATAGTACTATTCTTCCGAGGGCCATCGCCTGAGGGAGAATAGTACTATTGATGTTCCTGAGTGCGAATAGTTTTAGCTTGTTCCGAGAATGAGTCATTGTATATTTGTTTTATATCCCTTCCACCTGTATCGTTCCTTAAATCAAATTAAAGTATAATATAAAGGAAAACAAACCATTGATCATGGCACCATCACTTACTATGTTCTGTTTGTGACACTGACCCTCTTTGCGTAATAGTCCTAGCGCAGAGCGCGTATTGCGCTACGTTTCCATTCATGATTAGGCGCATTAACAACTATTGCGCTCCCAAATGCAAAACACGCGCAGCAATGTGAATAATTAACCTGCTTTACATACACATGTATAATTGAATGGGGAAATACATACACATACACACGGTGCAGTGTCACCGCTGCAATTTAATTGTCGAATGACGAATTACTGTCGCGGCCACTGAAGATCAACGATGCAAATTGTGCCCCATTTTCGGAATTTTTAAATTCGAAATTTTAAATTTCGAATACCGCCATGTTATACATGAAATGCATCGCTAGAATATTCTTTGGAACTTATTGATATTTACGGGTAAAAATATTCTGTATTTAAACAAAAATTACTCTTTAGAAAAGCTGGTCGAGCATCTATCGCAAGCTTAAACAAGACATCCGCTCGCTGAGAGGTTTTTATAACACGCATCTCTACACCTGCAGCTGAGCAGGCAAAAAATCAATATGATCTTGCTTTGTTTGTTTTGTTTTTATTTATTTTGTTTGGGGGGGGGGGGCAGAAAAAAGAATAGTTCCTTTTTTCCCCGGGAAAAGGGGAACTATTCGTGACGTCAGCAATACAAAAGGAACTATTCCCCGCGAAACGTCTTTTCTAGTAAAAACTATTCTTTTTCTTGTTGTGTACACTCCTTATGCAACAATCTTACGATAAGGGATATAATATCTTTTATCTCCTATCTCAACATCAAAGTAAATTGGCCTACATAATCTGCAAAGGTAAACAAATGCCTTGAAATGGATTGTTTTGGTAATTAGATTTTTGACCCACTTATAGACTGCTTGTGTTTACTTGGAAGTTATCATGAGAATCAAAATGACAGATTATAACAATATGATTGATTCATTTTACTGTTAGCAAATAATGTACTAAACTTTGTTGTATATTCTGTGTAGAAATTAGTGCTGTAGTGAAATGGTTACACAACGATTTAACCGACCGCAACGGCAAAAACCGTTTTCATTTTCACGGTTTCAGTTAGCCGTCGGTACCGTGGTGAAATAAGGATTATCACTTGTTTTGGTCATGTTTATCTACTCACTCCCTGTACCTACCTATCCATTTTAAAAATGCCCCCCAACTATGCTTAAATTACTACAAAATCATTACAAAGCACGGCTCAATAATCGTCACTAGCACTTGCGCCAAGGTGCACCTGTAAAGTGTCAGATATTGCCCAAAATGACATTTGAGACTTCAATCCTATACCAAAATCATTGTAAGATATGTCCGAATGATGTGTGAAAGTTTCATTGAAAAAGAACACCGCTTTCTCGGTTAAAAAAAAAATTGCGTCAGCTTTTACAACTAATTACAATGTGACGCCTATGGCGTTTATGACCGTTTATAAATGCTCTTGAGCTGACTGATTATAAATGATAGATATTGTCATACTAAAGGGAAAAAAAAATCTAACCCTATTTTATTCTTCTCTTACCATAAGCCAAACAACATGGTAGAAGAGAAATATGGAAGCTCAAATTAATTTGTTTACCGGTTGGGCAAGACAAATTTAATACATTTTCTAGTTTGGTTGCCAGATAACCGATTGGGTAGCTAAATTGATCAAATATGAGGGAAAATTGTATTTCCTAACTGTTATCTAGCAGTAAGAGGGCAAGTACATTTTCTGTTTTTATCAGCATATATATGACATTTTAAAAGATTTTAAGGTTTTAAAATAACACAAGTGATGTAAGGAGAAATAATCTCCTTCACAAGACTGCATTTCAACCAACCACACGGCAAGAACATTCTTATGAGGGATATAATTGCCACTGTACAGTACTAATGTGTCATTTTTTAAAAACAAAAATGTAGAGCTAGATCATAGTAAACATTTACAAATTTCCTGGGAGAAGTTAAAAATTGTACCCTTACCTTAAATTGAATAGTTCAAGTCAAATCAAATCGCGTTGTTGAGGAAAGCTTTTAGTTTATTTTCAGGAAATGTGATGCTACAGACCATGAACAATCATACGTGCACAGATGGTAGTGTTGGTTTGTCAAAAGAAACCAGACGAAAACAACCCCCCAAACCTTACCGGGTTTCCTGGTGTGAATGCAAGGGCCGGAAGCCATGGGTGTATTGGTGATTATTTTGTCTTGGGGGGGGGGGGGGGGGGGTTGACGGGGCTGAGGTCTCTGTTTGACTAATGTCCTACCTTTCTTCAACAACAATTAGGTGCATTTCCATGAAAATGAGCTGGTTTTACCCTGAGATGCAAATATAAAAAAATATATATTTTAATTTTTGTGTTACAAAAAACACCAGGAGCACATATGTAACCCCTTGCCCCCATTTGCTTATGAAGAGAACCAGAGTTTATGCGAGGGAGGGAATAATATCAAACAAATTTGATTGAAAGTTATCCATGCATGAAAACCAATTGTGTGTCTAAACATTCGGGAATAGCACTATCGAGTGTTCTGGTTTATTGTTCCCTGACGTTGGAGCTAGTGTTTATTTGCTTTCATGATTTTTTCCTTTCATATTCAGTGAGACTAATATTCAGCATACATTTGAGCAGTTATGATTTTGATATATTTGGTTGAAATTCATGGAGACATTTTCCCAAGGTTCATAACCAGGAATTCACTTAATATAGATAATGCAATTCCTGCAATAGGTTTGGGGTGGAATCTTGAATGCATTAAACGTGTATTTCGTCTTTCAAAGCAGCCAAAGTAAAATTTTCTGAAGTACGCCAGAATCACATGATTTTTTCCTATTGGTCCTGATTCGCTGACCCCGCAGTGAGCAATGATTAACACGGTAAATCAGCACAAAATAGAAGCATCGGTTATTTCCCAGGGGCCATATTTTGGAGGCGCAAAGGAGCCCTTTGTCCCCGGGTAGACCCCGGCAGACTCATATATTTGGATTTGTTACATTCTCCTCTAAATGTTCATATGTTCAGAAATCAGTGCACTTTTCAATGCACCAAACCCCTCTGGGCTATCGGTCTAAATCCACAGACATGGGTGTCTTTGTCATTGATACCCCGCAGGAATACTTGCATTACAGAAGTTAGTTTGGAATAGTGAGGTGTAAGTTGTTCGTAGCGATTTTGAAAGGAGAGTTAAATGTAAACATTTGTGTGACCCATTTAAAGGGTGACTAAATTACAAATGCATGTTGACTTTTGTTGATGTGTAATAATGAATACATCACATATCTTTTGACTTTTTGATGTACATTTTTGTCATATTTTTAATATTATTTTGTTCTATTACTTTTGTTCTACCTGCTAAGCTCCACCCCTAAAAAAAACCCTCCAGAAGCAAATGACTTTTGTGACATCATAAGCCAGTCATTCATCATTCATCATTCATCATTCATCATTCATCAGCTAGATGAACAAAAGACATTGGCATGTCCCTTCCCATCAACTGACCACCTGTTCACAATAGCATTGCATGTTTTTATACAATGCCCATTCACCATGACTAAAAGAAGGGTTTCAATGAAAACATGCAATGCTAATGCTATAGGGTACTCAGTGGGTGAGGACATACCACTGTCTTTTGTTCATGTTTATCTAGCTGACTGATGGTTGACTGGCATGATGATGTTACAAAAGTAATTTGATTCTGGAGGGTTTTTTTAGGGCTGGAGCTAAGCAGGTAAAATAAAAGTAATAGAAAAAAATAATATAAAAAATATGACAAAAATATACATCAAAAAGTCAAAAGATGTGATGTATTCATTATTACAGATCAACAAAAGTCAACATGCATTTGTATTTTAATCACCCTTTACATCTTTGTCTATGCAAAGTTTGGATCTCTTTCTATGATTCAAATTATTAAGATAATTCAATTAACTAGATAATTGGCCCTAGTGTGACACCGACTACTGTGTGCCATTCCACTTACCACTGCCACTTTTACATCCACTAAAACTACCAACACTACTGCCTATGATACTGCCTCTACCATTACCAACACAACCATCAGCAATACCACTAAATTACTTACCCTAACCACATTCATCATCACCACCACCACCACCATATTCATCATCACCACCACCCAGCCCTATGGAATCACCACTATTACTAGGAACTTCGGCTTGTCTGTTAAAGGGCAATGCAACCCAAGAAAAGAGTTTATACTACTTTATACATCGTAATATTCCTGTTTATTATATGTAACATTACTCCGACTCAGATTTCTGCTTTGGAAGAAAAATGTGAAAACTCTTATCGGCTTTACCACTATTTACGCGAACACTGGAGGCCGCCATTATGAGGTTTGTACGGACATCGGTCAATGATATGCATCAATGCACTTCAATAGCTCCTATTGAAACCATTGTCTGAATACTTGTAGTAGATGCGCATTAAGTTAAATTGTATTTTTAAGAAAGAAACAATAACATAATTTGTTTATGTTCATGTTTTAGCAGTTCTTTTTATTTTCAATAATTGTAGTAATATAAATAGAAGTCAGTGTTTGCACCCACCCCCATATCCTTATGAACTCCTACAAAATATATATATATATATTATCACTGCATACAATTATGTTACATTAAATTACTCAGTTATCATCAAATTACATATACATTTACATCACCTACTAAAAAGGTACACTAGATGGTTAATTCATGCTAACATACAGTTTATCTGCCTGCTATAATGCTGATGAATTGAAATGAAGGATGTACTTGTAACTACAGTATGTACATTACTTAAGGAATACATAGGTATTTACTGAATTACTGGAAAAAAGAAAAAATAATGTACTTATTGAAGGAATACTTATAATGGACGATATCATTTTAAAAATTGTGTCATGTTTGATAAAAAGTTCCATTACAACATACAAAAAAAATTGTGCTTTCGGATTTGCTGGCACAGTTAAAACATTTCATTGCTCAAATATTCAATTTCAACGTAGCTTTTGTCAAACTCTTTACATTACCAGCTAAGTTATTATTCTTTCACATGGTTGGTGATAAAAGCGTATTTCTTATTTTTTGTGTGCGGGGCATTTCCAAGTACTGTCATTTGTTCTATTATAAAGAACCACACCTCCGGGGTCTCTCCCCCTTTCTTTGGTCGCCCTGAATGGTTGGATAGCCATCTACTTTAAGTTGAACAGAAGGGGCGAGTGGGTGTTTAGCCAGGATTCGGTAATGCCAATGACTGTGAATGGGTAGTGCAAGGATGATAAAAGATTCTTAAAGCTAAATTACAAAAAAATGAAATGTACGCTCTTAATACCAACCATGTGAAAGAACATAATTTGTACTTATATGGGAATATAACAATTAAATACATTTTTAAAAATCCTGATACATTCCTCACACACCCTATCAACTTGAGTTATTGTTGACTCATGATAATGGAGTACGCGTGCGTCAAGTCAAATTTAAGCGCCCGGGCAAATTGGCAAAATATGGTAAAACATACCTTTTTTTCGGCCATAACCTCTTTGAATGTATGGATACACACACATTTTCTTGTCATATTTGGAAAGCAAATGAGTTTACATGTATATATGATTTCATACATCATTTGGGTTCATCAGATTTTCTAAACTTGATTTGAATGCATCTCGTTTGGAATGATGGTGCACTTTTTACTGTATCTTGGTTGTTTTTATTGATTTTCTCCCAAATTGTAGCTAAGATTGTCGTCTAAAAGAATCAACATTTTTTTTTGTCGCACTATTATGACATGAGACATAGATTAGTTTGAACAGTTAAAATAAAATTTTACGTTTTACATGCCCATGTTGTACAGTGTGCACCGATCAGACAATTTTTTTTCTATTGCTCTGGATTCTTATACACCCTCAACACTTCCTTTTAATTTCAGTAATTTTAGACGCATTATGGGGGAATACGTGCGCTTTAAAGATAAAGATACATGCGCATGTTAAAAATTTCACAATATGGTAAAAACATGCCCTTTTATATTCTCTCACTTCTTTAAACATATGGAAACACCCACATATTATTTCATATTCAGAAAGAAGACAAGTTGTAGATACGATTTCATACAAAACTTTGGCCAATAACATTTTCTGATAGCATCATATTACACGTTGAAAAAGACCAGCTGATATCCAGGCTTTCCTGACCTTCTTATGACGCTTGGCCTTCCGTAGAAGAACTTGATTGGAGGTTGTCGGGGCCTCATCGAAAGCTAAGTCAGATCCCTTCAGTTTGCGTCTGGCGTGAAGAACTGCTGACCGTTTCCGATGGGAGCGAATTTCCACTGTTATTGAGAGTGGTTCCTCTTCTTGGTTGTAGTGCCCTCTGTTGATGCAGAAGGCTCATCAGCTGCGTCCGATGAATGACTCTGCGTCCTTGCGGCGACGCGATGTGACCTCGAGCTTCACTCCTGACTTTTCACCTTCAGAAGGACTGTGAAGATTTTTTCCATAGCATGGCACTCACGGAAACTAAGCAAATTGTTAGGAAAAGGATGATGATATGTCGATATTGAATAGACCTTTCCAGGAGCGATATACTACCATCATTATCAAAAGTTTAAGACCACCCTTCCAAAATGCAATAAATAAAAAACACAACAAAGTTAAACATATTTATTTTTCAGACATACTTTTATTTTTAACGTATAACCTTTGTATCACACTTGAACTGCTGGGCTAATACCATTACCAGCAAAAAAATACATGGGGGCGGCGGGTCGAATTCGCCCCCGAAATTCCCAAATTCGCCCCCGGAACAAAAAATTAGCCCCCGAATTTTATTTTTTATTTTTTTGGATTTTCGAGATTTTTTGTGGGATTTTTCTGTTTGGATTGTTATCAAATGTTTATAAATGATCACTTACAGCATTATAGCTTATTATTAGCCCCTGAAATTCGAAAAAGAGCCTGGAAATTTGTAGCCCCCGAAAATCGGAAAAGTAGCCCCCGAAAATGGAGCCCCCGAAAATGGAGCCCCCGAAATAAAAATATTAATTTTATCGCTGACCATTACTCTTTTGCTACTGACCACTGTAGTAAACATGTTATGTAATCATTCAATAAGACAAAAGAATGCAGTCCAAATTATTGTAATACCCACAAATTCCCAGGTGGTCTTAAACTTTTGCTAATGATGGTATTTGTCAACTTCATGACATCTGTCAACTCTAGGACATTCTCATCATGTACTTCAGCACTGGTTGGTATGATCATGTTCACAACCAACATAGGCAGATAAGCTATGAAGATAAAAACCATGGTATAAAACATCATCTGTAACCCTATTACTGGGAACAGAACAATCAATAT
Organism: Echinarachnius parma; assembly: GCA_037951105.1. Lineage (NCBI taxonomy): Eukaryota > Metazoa > Echinodermata > Echinoidea > Clypeasteroida > Echinarachniidae > Echinarachnius > Echinarachnius parma. Next base: position 121,770 of record JBAMJV010003622.1, on the reverse strand, counting down.
CTTCCAAAAGGTACATAGAATTGCTGAAGTAGTTGATTACTGTGGCTAGACATGTCAGTTTGTAATGTTTTTGTTATTTGAATGTGTATGTATTAATCTACTAAATGTAAACACCCCTGAAGTTTCTAGGTCTACAATTAATAGCTCATGATCTTCTGAAACTAATTATGATTTGGTATGATGAGGGTTTTTCAAATTTTTCCAATTTAAAATTTTTCTGGAAACCTATTTTCTGTACTAAATAGTTGATGGTATGGACTACTAAAACCTTCTCTTTTATATGGAGGAAAATGTTGGGGGTGTTGGTTCCCTAGTATTTATTTATAAGGACCGCTATTCATAATAAAAGTAAAGGGTCGCTATTCATAAAATGGAATGAGGGTCGCTATTCATAATACGAAAAGAGGGTCACGATTCATAATGCAAATCGAGGGTCGCTATTTATAATTTGGAATGAGGGTCGCTATTCATGAAATTAGTACCATATTTCTATTAATTGACCCTAATTACATGATCCATTAGATTTGCCCCAATTATTTATGTGACCCCCCCCAAAATCAGTCCAAGCAAGCTACGTCATTGGGTCGAGTGGCGAAGTGTGGTCAGATGTGGGGGGGGGGGGGGGTCACATACATTATTTGGGCACATCTTTTTTCTTTATTTGTTACAAAATTTATGTTTTTTTTTGCAATTTATTCAGGGCCCCCACCCCTGGGTCAAATATCAAAAAATATCAATAAAATAGCAAAATTGTAATCATTTCATGCAAATGCACCCTCATTTTGTATTATGAATAGTGACCTTCTTCTATTATTATGAATAGCGACCCGTATTATATATTATGAATAGCGACCCTCTTCTTATCATTTTCTATGATGAATAACGACCCTCATTTTGTTTTTTGAATAGCTGTATAGCGGTCCTTATGAGTAGTGACCCCCAATGTGAATCATGAATAGCGACCTTCATCTCACATTATGAATAACGGTCCTTATGCCTTTATGAATAGTGATCCGTTTTGCATTTTATGAATAGCGGTCCTTCATGTATAGGAAGTTACACATTATGAGTAGCGGTTCTTATGCATAGCAGTCCTTATGAATAGCGAGTTTACCCCACTTTGTTGACATGTGCAAAAACTGATCAAGAGTAAAATGTGAATTCCTGTGATATGATGTGTCTACTGAGTGGTGTGTGAAAATTCCATGTAAACGAATGTTGTACAGATAATTGAGCGAAAATGCAAAGTCATTTTTCGCAAAGTCATTGTACTGACTTTGTGACATTTTCCAACAGAAAATTGATAATCCGAACATTTTTATCACACATATCTGTATCACAAAAGACAATTTTGGAAAACCTAAACATGAGACATGCTTCTAACTGCTAGAGTTTTATGTACGTTTTATGTACGTTTTTACAATGCTTGAGTGCGAAGCTCACATTTTCGCGAGTTAAAATACGCACTTGTGCCATCTAGCATGAACATGCAACATTTTGCCTTTCAATTTACATTAGAGGACAGTAAACTTCTAGACTACTTCATTGTACTACTTACACATTGTACTATTCTATTGCAGAATCTGCATTTCAAAATTGCTAGAGTTCCTTATGTTCATAATATCTAAACCATGCAATAAAATATGTAAAATTAATAAAACTAAACATGTTACTAAGTGCAAAATCACAATAATAATACATCTCTCTGAATTACAAATTTACCAACAAATATTGATATTAATTCATTATATTTATACACAAAACACATAAAGTCAAATATGTAATTCTAAAGGTCCATTTAAGCTGTTCCTTTTGAGATTCTAAACATCCCCATAGACTTTGTACATGAGGTTCGTGTAGGAATATCATTCATTTGTCGGTTGAGATAGAGAAGAGGACATAGTCCCAATGCAATGTCATTCAGAGATAATAGTGTTTAAATATTTTTGCCTTTTAAAAAAAGTGCTCAACATTTTACAGCTATGTCTGATTTTCTAGCACTTGTTCAACATACAGTATTAATAATTATGTATGTACCAAAATATAAAAATCTAGTTATTCTGGAGTAATTTTATAATGTTTTATAAAATGTACATATAAGAAGATGTATAAAGTTCTTTATTGCAGACTCAATCAAATAAAAAAGATGAATAATTATTACAATGCCGTTTTCATTATTTATTTTGGACATTTTGTTTATAAAAGTGATAAAGGGGCTAAGTCTCTGGGCATTGACACTCTTCTTATTCAAAACTAAATGCAAAAAGCAGTTATACTTGCCCTTTGATTATTAGTCAACATCTCATTAATGGAATAAATTTATAATTTGAAATGTTGATACCACGTTTAGAATGTTTAGAAATATACAAAACATATGTAGTTCAAATAGTTAACAAATAGTTGATGTATACCCTTATACACTATAGTTGAAGGCAACTTACAGTTGGATTTAAGAGAACCTTTAATGTGAATTAAATGAAAGGACAATAATTCTAGAAACCAACAGTGAAAGTTTGGGCAAATATGGATTGCCAATTTTAGAGTCATGATTTTGTAGTCCAGTATTGTTTAAACTTTTCTAGATGGCACTTTGCCCAAATCTGTGACTCCACAACAAAACAAGCCTTTACTTTTTTGTGTAAAGATTTTTCACACTTTTTCATGCTCTCTAGATAGGGCTAGAGTAGTTGAGCTAATTCTTTTGTAAATGAATGCAGATTCTCTGCTCTTACATAACCTAGTATAAGAAAGATAGATGGTAATATGCATTTTCATGGAAGTGAAATGTTAGTGTACAGTTCCATGAGCGTTGTTTTGTCAAAATGGATATATTGATATCCGGATATGAGCCAAGATAAAACGGACGGATATCGGATTTATCCGAAATGTAACTCGTATGCCGGCAGAGCACTAAAATAATGCATGCATGCTTGTGTGTGATGCGAGTGTGCATTTGTAAGGACCGTCAATCGGGGATACACACAAGTTTAAACACCGGCAAAACGGGGATATTCCGGAAACCGGGCATATCCCCGGTTTCCGAACAGGGGGGTATAGTGCTTCAGGGATCGTCTTAAGGGCTGTACTGTATGGTATTATGATTTTTTAGCTCATCCGGCCCGAAGGCCCGATGAGCTTATGCCATGGCGTTGCGTCCGGCGTCCGTCCGTCCGTCCGTCCTTCCGTCCTTCCGTCCGTCCGTCCGTCCGTCCGTCCGTCCGTCCGTCCACAATTTTTAAAATGCTTCTTCTTCGTTATTTTTCAACCGATTTTGATTCTGATTGTTTCATAAGATAGGGCTAGGAGGGGGATTTAAAACTTCTACACAGAATCGTGAAATTCATTATATATGCTAATTTATGCAAATTTATTCGAAATCACAAAAAATGCTACTTCTCCTTCATTTCTTGACCGATTTTGATTTGGTTTGCTTTATCTGGTAGAGCTAACTTTGGTACACTAAACTTCTACACAGAATTTTGAAATTTTTCTCCATTAATTAATTATGGTAATTTATGCAAATTTATTCCAAAAATCACAAAAAATGCTTCTTCTCCTTCATTTCTCGACCGATTTTGATTTGGTTTGCTTTATCTGGTAGAGCTAACTTTGGTACACTAAACTTCTACACAGAATTTTGAAATTTTTCTCCATTAATTAATTATGGTAATTTATGCAAATTTATTCCAAAAATCACAAAAAATGCTTCTTCTCCTTCATTTCTCGACCGATTTTGATTTGGTTTGCTCTATCTGGTAGAGCTAACTTTGGTACACTAAACTTCTACACAGAATTTTGAAATTTTTCTCCATTAATTAATTATGGTAATTTATGCGAATTTATTCCAGAAATCACAAAAAATGCTTCTTCTCCTTCATTTCTCGACCGATTTTCATTCTGTTTGGTTTATCTAATAGGGCTAGGTTTCATAAGATAGGGCTAAGAGGGGGATTTCAAACTTCTATACAGATTCATGAAATTCATTATCTATGGTAATTTATGCAAATTATTCGAAATCACAAAAAATGCTTCTTCTCCTTCATTTCTCGACCGATTTTGATTTGGTTTGCTTTATCTGGTAGAGCTAACTTTGGTACACTAAACTTCTACACAGAATTTTGAAATTTTTCTCCATTTTTTATTTTTTTATTTATTTTTTTTTTTTTAATTTAATTTTTATTTATTTTTCTATTTTTATTTTTATTTTAATTTTTTTATTTTATTTTTTGTTTGTTTGTTTGTTTGTTTTGTTTGTTTTTGTTTTTTATTTTATTTATTTTTATTTTTATTTTTATTTTTTTAATTTATTTTTAAATTTTTTTATTTTTTCCCATGTCCCTTCCAGGGCATCAAATTTTTATTTTTTGACCAGTTGAAAAGTGTACCACATGAAATTTGCGATATTTGATGTTGCGAGATGGCGGATGAGCGCTACGTCATTGACGTTCTGGTTTAAGGATATCCCTTATATGCCCGTTTTGCACGTTTTTTTACATAGTGGGTGTATAAGTGTGTGTGTGTGTGTATGCAAGTGAATGTGTGTGTATTTTTAAACCCACAAATTGGGCATATTGCCATGTTTACACACCAGCAAACCGGGGACAAGCCAAACATCATTAAAGGACCTAAAGAATACAACGTACTTTGACACTTCTTCCATAGTTGATAATTTGAAACATAGGTCTGCCAAAAAAAAAATCCATGAAAATAAACACAGTTAGTGATTTAAGACTAGTTTTCTGATGCCAAATCTCACTTAGCAGCCAGTTTACGCCCCATCCACATTTAGGGTCCGGAATCGGCAACTTGATCGATATGTGATTGACAATTCATTGGCTTACGTCATGACGCGTCATCTACAGGATTTAGTTCATTAGTCCGTTCTTTAGATGACGTCACATTTTGGCGATTCAAAAGGGGCGTTCCCAGAACAATTAGATATTTACTAATTACCCCAAAATTGATTGATTTCATGAGAAATGACTGCCAAATTCTTTTTCTCTGGGAAAAATTACATATAGAGAGCCGAATTGTGAAAATTAGGCCATCTAGACGCTGTAGTTCCTTTAAACAAACAGGCTCATCCCAGTTTGAAGGAGTTTATAACATTGAAAAAAACCATATCCCCGATTGAAGGCTCTTACAAGAATGTGTGTGTGTGTGTGTGTGTGTAGTGAAGTAGAATCATTGAGTCAATTAAAAATGAAAAACCTACGATTGACGCAAAATGTTGTTTGCATCTTTAGCGAATATGATTTGCGTTATCTCGAGAAACTCACAAGAATATCAATTTTGTTCAAAGCACATCGTAAAGTTTTGTATTCGTTATTTTCATTAATATTATTGTCTGAAGAAATGATCAAAGAGTAGATTCATTTAGTCAAAAAACATTTAACTTGCATCCCCTCAAAATAAAAATATTTACGATTTTACATTGTTAGCGAGTATATCCGTCATCTAAAGAACTCATCATCTAAAGTATATCCGTCATCTAAAGAACTCGTTAAAATTGCGTCAAAAGTCAAAACACATCGTAAGTGGGTTTCTTTTAACAGAGTAAGTCTTTCCTTAATTCCTTTCTAAATAATTTTGAAAACTGTTGTACATTAGATCGTTGCCTAAATAAACATATATTATAAGACGGCTCAAAATAATTAACGGGAACGTATAAATGTGGACCGTAAATGGAAAGTATAGATTCGCCTTGTAATTCAGAAGAAACTGCAGAACGTTCATATTTTCTTTTATAAGATCGTATACCCGTATCCGAGAATTTGAATTCGGTATCCGACCTTCACGGTCGGATACTGAACGGCTATTCGTTTTTGACTCATCACTAATTCAAACTTTGCTAAAGGTTTCTAATAAAGTTTCCCGTCCACTCCATCTGCTTACATGCGATGGAAAGATTCTCTTTTAATTATTTTAAGAGCCAACTGAACCAGCCTTTCTTCCCCTTTTCCCCCTCCCGCTCCCTTCTTTTCCTCAGCTGATGTCTCCTGGCATGGTTCTCATCGGCTCTCTGTATGCACTTCCACAGGATTTTCAGCAGCTCAAGATGTTTTTCCTCCTCTCTTTCGTGGTTTGCGACCGTATAATTTTCTACAATGAAGAGATTTGCCTCTGCCAATCCAAAGGTCACAAGTTTATCCCTCAGTTCCTCTGGATTTGGTTCCTTCTGTGCAAATGTTATGATGGCCATGGGGTATGTTCCTGTATGTTAGAAAAATGTAATATACAGGTTCAATTTTCGCAATGTGCTATACATGATTTTGCACTTGAGAAATAACAAAATGTATTGGTGTATATTCTGGTTTATGCAACTCCAAACCTGTCCAAGCAGCCAACCTGTCTGTCCGTTGCCACTAAGGGAACTTGTTGAATAGAATGTGCAACAGTTTTCCTTGTCTAAGATGCTTACCATGCTTTGGAGATCCCGTTATCCGTGCCTCAGAAAGCTGAAACTGAATGCCCCTCGTTTTTTGTATAGACCACACCAGACTCTCAACAAAGCACCTATATTGGGTGATTATTTGCTCCTTTTCTCCTTTCCTCAGGAATTATTATCCAGTTTCAGCTTTCTGGTGCAATCTGATGTGTCTACTATTGTGATGTTTAAAAAATCCATGGTAAATGAATGTCATATGACCAAGAGATGATCACTCATAGCAATGACTTTGTACAAATTATAATTATCCACTCGATTATTATAAATCTTAACTATTAATCATACATATCTTTATAATGGAAGAGGAATTTGGAAAACTAAAAAACTGTTCATATTTCTATTGGTAGAAATAGATTTTGAGGATTTTCAAAATGTTATTAGATCCCTTTTAATATTCATATCCACATACCATACAACTGTTTGATTCCGGCAACAAGTTCACCAATGAATTGACTGCAGTTCCCAGCGGGGAATATGTCACTGTAAAAAAAGGCCAATGGAAACACAATGATAACAAACAAATCTTATTTAAACATGAATTCTGGTGCTCAAATTTTTACAGAAGGTAGATTAAGATACCCACATTCAGGAAATATCAAAATCGTGAATCTCATATTTTATACAAATTTTGACTATTTCAAACTAATAACAAAGAAACTACCACCACTTAATGGTCATTTTGTGGTGCAAGGTCACATATTGAAATTGATTTTTATTTTGTATACCCTTTTATTAACACAGAATAATGAAACAAAATACATGTACTTATTATCATGTATCATTAGCAGAAACATTGCAAACAAAACAGGAATATAATGACTTTGAAGAGGAAAATGATAATTAAAAAAAAGTTTTATTCATATTTGGCCTTCAAGTCACTTTAGGGCAACATCACATTTAGATTGTTAAGTAAAATAATATCAATTTGGGATAAGTGGTGAAAATCCTTTTATTTTTGTCACTATTGCTTTTAAGAAGAAACCAGGAAGACGGAGGTTACAGAAGACTCAGAAAACCCCCTCCCCCCAATGCCCAAGATATTTGTAGCTTCCTACACAGAAGTTAATTTGCAAAAGTATCTTACAGAATCTAGCTAATCATTGCATTGTTCCATTCACCCATTCAGGACGGACTGATTTTGGTATAACATGCATTCTTAATAGACTCCTGCCGGACTATTTTCGGGACTAGTCCTGAAAGGGTTAATCGTATCAATTGTATTGGATAAGTGCCACTTTCCCTAAAACCAACAATGATAATTCTTATAATTTTGTGATTTTTTGTTTCTGTTAATAACATTTGGTTATGATTTTCATAATGAGCTGTAGTCCATTTTGCCAGCACACCTGGTTCATTTTAATTATTAAGCAACATGTAAGCAAAGAAAACTTACTTGTTATTGAAGACGAGAACTGGACAAAGTATTTCGTCGTCTTCATCAGTTCCTTCTGTTATAATCATGTCATTAGAGAGAGAATATGCAATGTATTTATTGTCAATAACTTTGATATTGATTATATCGATAAAGGTGAGAAAGAGAGACTATATAACTTGTACATCTTTGGATAGTTTTTTTCCTGTCAATTCATGAGAAAGTTTCAATTTGAGTTAGGCAAGATCTAATATGTAGTATATAATTATAGAACACTGAAGCAGTAATATGTTACATTGTTTTGCCATTGTTGAGGTTCTTAACAAATTGGATGATATTCTGCTTAATTGATCAGCTAAACCTGTTGCTTACGATGGCATGTTGGGTTGTGTACATATCATATATGGGGATTTGAGAATCTTGAAGGAAACAGGCTAAGCTAGACTTGTGTAGATGTGTCGCCACCTTTCATCTGTCTTTGTTTTTATTGAAACAATGTAACCCCTAATACTTACGGCAACCTGGTAGGAAATGAGCAATGTATGGGGATTTCACAATCTCAACAGGAATGGCATAAATGTGAAAATACATGTATTTTCTACTAACCGATTTTTTTCAATACTTGTTTCGCTCTCGCTCTTGAGAAGTCCAATAGTCCACGGTTGTCAATGAGTGTCACATTCTTGGTCACTGCGTAAGTGAATGTTGTAGAAGATTCACCTCCCATGTGTAACATATTTCCTTCGATTGCTATCTCTTTCCATGTATCTGTTGAACAATATGTCATGTATACAACTTATAGTATGTTTCATTTTCATTTCATTTCAATCCTTTTATTCAACCATAACAACAATACAGCAAAACACAAATCAAGACAAGAATACATTGTTTTATGGTTTCGGACCTGTGAGATAATGAAAAACTGAGTGTCAAATTTGAAAGAGCATACAATTTTAATGACAGAATAATCTTTATTTGATCAAAATCGGTTTAGAAATGGTTGAAATATCCATAAACATACTGGCCGATATTCTGAAGTCGTGACTAAGTCCTGTTTAACTAAACAGTTGTCTAAAGTCCTGTCTAAGTCCTGTCTAACTTTAGTCACGAAGTCGTGACTAACTTTTTCGTATTCTGAAGTCTTGATTTAGTCAAGTTAAACACGAAGTCCTGTCTAAGTCCTGTTTAACTTTAGACGACTGCGAGGGGTTGTTTGAGTGCTGTTTAAGAGCGCGATTCTGCTGCTTTGCAACCTACAGCACACTCTCCCGTACTCTACCGGGAAGTTGCGGCGGTGGATAACTGTACGTGCACCCTCAACATTTCAAATAAGAATTGCAGGATTTTTTTCACGTGTTGCCCTATCATTTGTTTCGATAATATCAACTAACCTTATCGTCTGGTGACGTCTTGTAAATTCCTTGCTCCAAAGTGAAATATCCCGCTTGTAAGAGGCTTTTTTCTGCGTGAATTTTAAGTTTGCTTAGCCGAAAACTCCGTGCCATTTATACGATTGCGATCAGCGATACGGTATCGGCGATATATGCAATCGATAGCGTGAATTGCGCATGCGCAATCTGCTTATCGTCTGCTGCGGCTAGCTAGCGCAAGTGCGTAATAGCGGGAAAACGACACAAATGCCTACAGAGCATGCGCGAAAGTCCTGTTTAAAGTTAAACAAGTGTTTAGTTAGTCACAACTTAGACACGACTTCAGAATACGAAATTAAGTTAGACAGGACTTAGACACGACCTCATGTTTAAGTCCTGTCTAACTAAACAGTTGTTTAACTTTAGTCATGACTAAGTTAGAAATGACTTCAGAATACCGGCCATTATGTTACAAATTATTACAAATGGTTAAACCATTTGTAGAGGCACGGATTTTCCGTTTCAAAAAAAGGCCTTTTCCGTTTCAGAAAATCGGGAATTCCGTTTTTACCTGCCTGAAAAACGGAAATTCCGTTTTGCCATAGACTTTGTACATGTGAAAAACTGCAAATTCCGTTTACCATCAAACTCTATACAAAATTCAATGAGTATGGTAAAATCATGATTTACCGATTTTTCTCTCGCTTCAACTTCAAGCTTTCATACGTATCACTATCAGCGTGTGGTGACGTCGTGTCGTAATCGAATTCCGTACCATTACCAAAGCCGTAGTATATTTACCCCGGAACGAACGCGGAAGTAATTGTTATACACGTGTGCGCTGATTATATCTCGAACATTTTCTAACTCCTCGAACCTGCATGTGTACTGAAGCTTACATCATATCAGTACAACGACACGAATAAGTCAACACTAACACTTCACTTGTATACTTTGCGTGCAGCTTATCGGGTCTTTTTTCTTACGCGAGATATCCATCCGCCGGGAATTGGGGAATTCCCCAATTCCCGGCGGATGGATATCTCGCGTAAGAAATGAGACCCATAACCTGCACGCAAAGTAAACGAGTGATATGGCGGGCTGTACCGATAGAGGGCGGACTGGATGTCAACGTTTGAGAATCGTTTAATCCATGTGTAGTATTAATATTACGTACATGGGTGACATGGTATGCGCAGCTCTGACTGATAGCAGCTAGCTGCGGGGCCGGGGCGCGCCGGGGTAGCTAGTCTACGACGTCGATCGTATGCCGTACTCGGCGCACCGCGCGCTAGATCGGCTGTCATAATAAACGCAGCGGATTTCTTGTCGTTGTAAGTTGCATTCGACATTGTCTTTCTTGTACTTTTTTGTCATTTGTTTTCTTCTGATAGTTTTCTACTACAAAATATGAATTTTTGAGCAAAAAGAGGTTTTCCGCGATTTTCCGTTTGAGAACTCATTTTCCGTTTCAAATGGTCAATTCCGCGATTTTCCGCGATTTTCCGCGATCGCGGAAAATCCGTGCCTCTACATTTGTAATAATTGTGGGACCCCACAATTAATTTTGAACCAGCCGCTTTTAAATAGTTGTTGATTATCTCTCTACATAATATACATGTATCTAATCACTATTTCAACAAAACATCACATGCACAATATTTCATTGTAAATGGTTGAAACCAATGAGTTTTTAGAGAGCGCCCTCTTGAGTTTGACGGCTCTTTTTGAATGATAACAGACTTTTTACTTGGTCATTTGTAATTTGTCATTCCTTTTGAGCATTAGTGCAGGTTTTGTTGACTAAAATTCAGTTTGACTAAAACTGTACTCTCTTTATACCAAAACTCTACTTTCCCTTTAAACATACAGAGTATAACAAATACACATCTCGGTTGAACATTTTACATCAAGAACATCAAATCTCCTTGATAAAAGACAATTTTGATAATTTCTAACCAAATTTGATGTGTGTTTTAAAACCTATTTATTTAACATAGCAACTAATTGCCTTTCCATTATTTAGACTTTTTAAGTTCAACTTAACCCGTTGAGGACGAATTGATTTTGGTATAACACGCATTCTCCATAGACTCAAGAACAAAATATTTCGGGTAAGGCTGTTGACGAGTCCCGGGTACCCGGGTCCCGCCGAAAAATGTCGAGTCCCGGGCGCAAAAATCGATACTCGATATCCCGAAAAAAAAGCAAAAAATTGATTTACGAATTTGCTGTATTTTATAAGATGATTTATTGTCATAAATGCGCTGCATTTTTGTCACTTGAATGAACATGTTTCCCAGCGCCGTGACATGCCTATAGCGAAACCAACAAATTTATAAATTTCGGGTACCCGGGACTCGCCCGAAAAAGTATCGCGAGTCCCGGGTAGTAAATATACCCGAAATCGACAGCCTTAATTTCGGGTCCAGTCCTCAACGGGTTAAGACCTTTGTGAAACACCCCCAGGAAAGTGAGCAATTTGTTGCTTTGCACCAAGACTGTAAATTGATATCAACTTACCTGTGAATGCAAAAAATATAGAATTAATCCAAGCGCTCTTCCCAGAACAAGTGACTCCAAATACTGCAATCCTAATTTTTGCTGGTGGTTTGTAGTCTGAACCGGCGGCGTCAATAACATTTTCATTTCCTGGTGTGTAGTTTTTAATCTTATCCCGAAGCTCCTGGATTTGTTCTGTGTAAATTGTTTTGAAAAATAAGGCAGGTTTAATTGAAGAGAATCATCAATACTGGATATCATATTCTTTTGTTGATATAAACACATACTGTACACCAAGATTTCTGATGAAAAAAAAAAAAAATACCAAACCAAAGGTTTCTGTTCTTTTTTTTTGTATTTTAACAAAACAGTACATCTATCTATACTAATAAAGTAGACAAATCTGTTTGTCTGTCTGGCTGTCTGTCTGTCTGTCAGGCTATTCAAATCGTCATGCCTTGTGGTATGACCCTCACCTTTCAGGTGATGATGGAAGTGGTGTGGCAAGATCGGTAGAGCGCATGCTTTCTGATCGTGAGACCCCGAGTTCAAACCCTGCCCACTCCGTTTGTCCTTCAGCAATGCATTTAATCCACATTGCTGCTCTCTACCCAGGTGTATAAATTGGTACCTGGTCTGGTGAAAATTCGCTTGGTGCACCTATAGGGTTGCCCGCCGCTAGTATGCTCCCCGGGGAGTTGAGAATGTGTACAAGATAATTGTGCGGGTCTGAACTGTACCATGTGACCAGGGGTAATAATGCGCTTAGAGGCTGTTCTGCATTAGGCGCTATATAAGTGTGATTATTATTATTATTATTATTATGATTGCTAATTTGCTACTACCTTTAGGGAGGTAATGGTCAAAGGGTATCAAAATGCATCAAACGGAAGTTGTTGTTTTTTGTTGACGTTTTAAGCCCAAAATGACCATTGTGAGTGATTTCGTACACAGATCCTTGCGTACAATTCACTATGGTGGCCTTGAAGGGACACCCTCGCCTGCAATTCAAAGCCGAACGCAATGCTGCAAAATATACTGTATAGCCCCAGGTACCTGATGCACCTACAGTGTGTTGTGTAGCCGTCCCCGGTTGTGCATGGATATGCAGTGCAGTAGATTGTTAGATCGGTCATCCCAAACATTAGGTAAATTTGTCATGGAGGTTGTTTTAAAGGGACAGTCCCTCTTTTACAAAACGTCTGAACAGTTTCCAGTTGATGGATGGGGATGAATGAAACACACCCAAAAAGAATCAGATCGAACAGCCCTATAATTTGGATTCTATTTAAATGAAAAATGAATGCGTCCCTCCATCAGACTATATATCGGTCAATAAAAGAGTTTAACTGATTTAGCATAATATTACAACTATATTGTACTTTTGCCGACATTTGTAAAGGTATGTCACGGAAAAAATCTCAATAAGTGTAATTACATGTAGTCAGTTTAAGCGAGGTTTGGTTATTTTGCTATTCTTATGTGTGCGCGGGTCACGTAGCTAGCGCGGGTCACGTAGGGGTCACGCATAGCGTTGTGGTACTTCGTGGAATCCTTGTACGAACTTCCTCACTGGGTGAATATATGTATAATGCACAATTGTTTGTTGGACGACGGTTTATTAGTTTTAGGTCCACGAAAAAGAGATTTCAAGCCCTAATTTTTTCAGGCATGCTATTAAATGACATTTTCTTTCATATAAGACAATTTTTGAAAAATTTGGCTTGCAAAAGAGGGAATGTCCCTTTAATGTGATAATTTATATAACAAGGGCTGTGTGTTATCCAATTGGAAACAGAGATCAGTGTATAACCCAATAATCATTTATGAGTGCCCCCTACTCATTGCATTCCAAAACTGTTCATTTCTTACCTTCAACTGAAATGCCTCCTGTTGTCCTAAGGCTCCCAATTATGCTCTCTGAGAAAGAATAAATAGTGTATGTTATGTTTCCTATCTATGTATGTAATAGATACTGCATAATTTATATAACTTATAACTACATACAAGTAAATATTACGTTTACCCTTAAAACACACACAAATAAGTAGAAAAATGATACAAAAATAGGGCTTTCCGGAGAAACCCTATATTCGTTGCTCATTCTCATTTTTAACTAATATATTTCAGGTCAGTTTGCCTTTGTTTGAAATAATCAAGACAAAAAAGTGCATCACTTTTGGTTTGTGTCACATTTATAGCAGGTGCTGACCATCAAACATTGACAGGGGTTTCAGGCATGATCGAACAACCAATAGAGCTTCTAGCTCAGTTGGTGGAGCACCGGTCTAGCAATCGGGGCCATATTTATAAAAGCTAGCTTTATACATGCAGTTTCATACCAAGTCTATTTTGGATGACGTGGCTAAGAATTAAACACAAGATCGTCCAGTTCCTATTAATAGCGTGCTTTCGTTTTCGGTTAACGTGCCCTCGCCTCGCCGAGATGACGTCAATATCGGCCACACGCTCACCGTCAGATTTGAGCACGCGTTCATCCCTGTTTTCACCGGCGACCCAAACGACGGTCACCGTGTCTTGTTTATGATGTCATACTCTTCTCAAGATGCATGATAACGCGAAAATATCATACTAAAAGCGAGTCTCATGTTAGTTTATCAATTTGGTTCTAATAATTCTTGCATTGCGTTTTGTACGATGCCAAGCCAATGGCACAAACACGTGTTTGGGCTGTTTGTATGTTATGAAATCAATTAAATGAATGCAAACGTCTACATTTTATTGTGCGGCATCGTCTATCACTACGGCATGCCGTGGCGATGTCCATGGGCCAGGTTCGGGCAAGAAATGGTTAGGCTTAGCCGACTGCATGTGCTTCCAATGCGTGCCTGTGTTCGCACGAGCATCAAAACCAAAAATAAATATGGGCCCCAGATTTATTCCGTTCGGATATATTTATTGATAATTCAGCCGTTTCTGAACCGATTTTTATCAAATAAAGTTTATTCTGGCATTTAAATTGTATGTCTTTCAAATTTTACACTCAGGTTTCCTTATCTCACAAACAAATTATTTCGTGCAGCACCCTCTTTACCAAAACTGAACTACCCCTTTAAACCTTATACTACATGTATTTTTCAGCTACAAGTCAAGTTCACAGGCTAATTTATATAGCGTAGGCTGTATGTTGTCAGATTGGTATAAATGTTTGTGTTGGGACAAAGATATAACACTAATTATCACCAATAATTATGCGTGAGTGCCCCCTACTCACTGTATTCCAAAGCCCTTACTTTCTTACCTTCAGTTATAGTGCCTCCTGTTGTTCTAAGGCTTCCAATACTCTCTGTTAAAAAAACAAAACCGTGTATGATTATGGTATGTTTTCTATTCATATTCATAATAGTTACAATAGATTATGTATTGTCCTTGTAAACTTGAGTACAAAATTAAAGGAAAACAAAATGCTGGAATTTTCACTTGCTGTCACTGATAAGTGCCGAATTTGTGTCAATTCTAGTCTCTTTTCTCTTGGGTTTCACTTATAATGGAAATAATATATTTTTGGGGAACCACTATCAACTGTTTTTACTGACCACTGGAGACTGCCATTTTCCAACAGTACTGCCTGAAACATATTATAAGAACATCAAAAGCCTAGGTCACAAATGCTCCGATTTGGAATAATGGGGCCCGTACAGTGCCATTTTTAGGAGAAATCTTGAGGCAGCCGCAAGGGTGCCGTGGCTATTGTATGGTTGCCTTTGCATTTTTCCTTGCCGTATGACGACAAAATTTGTTTAACGCAGCGTTAAAAAAAAGAAAATGCATCGTACACTTTTTACTCGCAGTAAGCCTGTAGACACATAGATCGCACAGGCACTGCATGGGCACAGCACAGACACCATAGCCTTTTTTTGAATATCGTATTTTGCCACTGAATTTTGGGCCACTCAAATCGTACGATAGTTGTAAGATGTCAAAGATATCGCAAGAGTATCTGTATGAGTACTCAGAGTGTAGGTACAGGAGCCGTGCAATTTACTTTTGCCTAATAACTTCTAAAGTAATCATACGTGCCTCGGCGAATATGTGACCGCTAGGCAAAGATAGCGCAGACATCGTACGATATCGCAACTCCCCAAAATCGTAGGAAATCCGGCGGAGTTGAAAGGATCTTGCGGCGCCCAAGGCATTTGTGACCAAGGCATAAGCCTACACTAACAAAAGCGGGTCATGTAACTGTTAATGATGACTTTGCTGCTTTGTCAGTGGTTACATAACCGCTTTTGTTAGTGCAAGGTCAGATGATGTTTCATGTTGTATAGTTGGAAAACATGGCAGCCTCAACTGTTCAGTCAAAGCAGAACTCTTTTATGTATATGATTTCTTGATATATTCTCAAGGATCCAAACATGACACAATAATAATTTGCCCTTTAAAATTAATTTTGCAAACAAATATTGTAATCTACATCTTATTTCTATGGGATTTGTCTTCCTTACCTTCAATATCTTCCTGGCTAAAGTTGGCCATTCTTTCTGATAGTGAAAAGGAATAAAAAAAGGTTATGCAACGGAATAAGTACACAATGATATTTATTATTTATATTGAGATTAAACTTGTATGAGTTTATATTGTATGAGTTTATGTGAGTGTCATTTCTAATTTGAGCGATTCATGGAACGTGAAACAAAACTAAGGAAATTAGAATGAATTTTTACAGAAAATTGAATAAAAAAAAAATCACCATTCTGCCCCAACAAATACTCTGCTAGGATTAAAAGCTAGACTCCGTATGACTCTTGCATTGGCAATTAAATTTAGTAGATTTCGGCAGAATTTTCTTAATTTATATATTCATATGTTATCATGACGTGATTCCATCGCTTAGAGAAAACCGCTTCTCAGGGCCTGACAAGCGGTATGATATTTCAGGTCTCAAGCCTGCATCGAGTAGATTTTTTATCACTGTTGACACTTTCTTATCACTAGCCACACTCTCTGTGATAGCACTGGGCCTCGGGGGGGGGGGGGCAGTAAACACAGCTGGGATTGTTGACAGTAGTTGATAAAACTGTCAGAAACGGATAATAATGTGACCGAGTTGATTACCACGATGGTGGAAATCAAACTAACGATAGAATCACCTAATGATGGGTAAACTGCATTGATATTCACATTCTTAGCTACATAAATATACAAGGGGAAGAAATAAAAAAATATCTATGTATCAATTAACTCGTAGATAAGATAAAGACAAATATTCTTTTTGTACAGAACAGAACAATGTGGTTGTCATGATGAGGCCGTCTGTTTGTTTCAAAGCCGCCATCATGAAGACCACTATTGCTTTCGAGCTTAATTTATATATTTTTAAAGAAGAGTTACATTTTAAATGACCCTTTAACACTTACCTTAGTTCTAGAACCACTCTGACTGAAGTTGAATACAGTCTCCTCGTTGACAAAAAGATTGAACTTATTTTCTTGCGTCCTGATAGGTACAGACACTTTGACAGACAAGGAATGTATCCTATAGATGGAATTTGCTGTCGAACACTTTCATGGCATCCATGGCATTATCGATCCGGGGCAACATGTTACTATAGTGATGTAACAACAAATGATCATTTGAATTAAAGTGGACTTATGCTCATATGCCATATTTTAATTTATGTTTATTATAACATATTAATTTGGTCCACACTTTAATAAGATAGGGGAGGTTCACTTGGAGTGTATTGTTGCATGCTTTTGAAATTTTTAAATAGATTTTTACACTACAAATGTGGGGGTCTCAGCTTTTATTTTTTTTTACAAAGGTTTAACTTTTACCACATATTAGAAGTTTCTTAAGGCTATAAAGTCTCTTGATGTTAATATTTGTTGCTTTTTAATCAAATTCGGTTGAAAGAGAGATGAAAACTTGATTGCTTGTAGTCATCATAAGTAAGTTCAGATTATTGAAAATTACTCCTGTCGCTCAGAAAACCAAACAAATGATATGTGGTACTGGTTCCCTTTAAATGTTGGGAATCCCAGAGCTAATAATATTCCTGTAAGCAATATTGATGTCATTTGGCATTTGCCTTGCAGAGAAAAAAAAACCCATCAAGGTTGAATTAATTCAGAGCATAATATAATTATTGCATGGTTAATATCACATACCCAAGGTTGAACCAGAGGCAGAGTGATATGGTGGGGAAATTATTGCACAAGGAAAATACGGCTTAATTCACCCCCTTCCCCGCCCCCCCCAAAATATATATAAAAATGGCGTTAAACAATCCATTAATTAGTATTGTTTAACTAATCAGGTAGGGACATGGGGTGGGGGCAATAATAATATCCATATTGGGGAATGGGGAGGATTGCCCCCTTTCCCCCTTATCTACACTTTTGATTGATATGATCATTAATAAAACATTATACAGACTTACATGTCTTTGTCATCGATACTCCCTGGGAATCAACGTTAGTAGTAGCGAACAGTGACTTGTTGTTCCCTAGGCAATTGTTAACAATGAATGTCATGTTTATTTCCTCATGTATAGCTTGTGTCAATATGACCTCTTTCTATCATGCGTTCCTTTTGCTTCCAAAAGTTTATATTTACCTTTTGGCACAATAGAAACCCTTGTGTAGGACTGAGATGCACCACAACATTGTTCAATTTCATTATGCACCATGCACCAGCACTATGTACCAATCATGGGCGTCGATCCGTAATTGATACCCATTCATCAGGGGGGGATGATCTATTCATTCATCCCCCCTGATGAATAGGTATTACACAAGTATCGACGCCCATGGTACCAATGCCCCTACCACTGACACTTGTACAACTGCTACAACTACCATCACAAAAACTACCGCCACCACCATCATCATCACCAAAACTACCTCCATCACTTCCATCACCACCATCACCACCATCACCACAGCTACCACTATCACTTCTACCATCACTACTACTACCACTACCACCAGCACCACCACCACCAGCACCACCTCTACCACCTCTACCATCACCATCATCACCACAACTACCACCATCACTTCCACCATAACTACCTTTACCACTGCCACCACCATCACCACCACTACCATCACCATCATCACCACAACTTCCACCATCACTTCCACCACCACTACCATCAACACCACCACCACCATCACCACCACTACCATCACCATCATCACCACAACTACCACCATCACTTCCACCACCACTACCACCACCACTACGACCTACAACATTGATCAGCACCATGACCACCATCATTACCATCACTATCAAAATCACTACCACCAACCACAACACAACCAACATCAATACCACTACCATTACTACCACCATAATCACCACCACCACCACCGCAACTTACACCATCGCCAATACCACTACCACTACTACCACCACCACCACCAAATGGTGTATGGTCACTATGAAATCTATACCCATTTGGTCAATAGCATGTGTGGTTTACTAAATGATGTCTAAAACTTGAATTTCTCAATCTCCAAACCCTTACCCTAACCCCAATGCCAATCCTTATCCTACAGGTAAGCCTATCAAATCATGATTATTTCCCAGTAGACCAAGGGTGTAGACAAAGGGTGTAGACTAAGCGACAAGTTACCCTATAGGGAATCACCACCATTACTAGCAACTTCAACTAAAACATTATCCTGTTGTTCAGGACTGTTCCCGGAAAAATACTCAATCAGGAGTCTATGGAGAAAGCATGTTATACCGTAATCAGTTAGTCCTGAATGAAACCAACCATCACCCAATCATCATCATCCTCATCCTCATCTTCATCATTATTTTCATCATTATCATCATCATCATCATCATCACCATCATCACCACCATTATCATCATTATCATCATCATCAACATCATCACCACCATAACAATCACTGTTATCGCCATCGCCCCGCCACCACCACCGCCTCCGCCACCGCTTCCGCCGCCACCACCACCACCACCACCACCAACACCACCACCAACACCACCATCACCATCACCATCACCATCGTCACCATCACCATCACTATCACCATCACCATCGATCACCATCACATTATGTTATTAGGTTTATGTACTTTCTAGAAAAATAATATGACACATTTTTGTTTATTTAGTTATTTTTATTTTGTTAAAATGGTAGTAAATGTTTTAAACAGAAGTCAACACAAGTTTCCATGGACATTCAATTTATGTTATCATTTATTTGTTCTGTCTGCACTCACTAGCTGATCAATTGAAATGAATGATATTTATACTAATGTATGTACTTTACTTAAGGAATACAATTTAAATTAAAGAATACATATAGGAATTAAACTTTAGGATCATGATTGATAAATATATTTTGTCAGTTTTCCCTGACATACAGAAAATTACAATGAAAGGGATCTAGTAAAACATTGTGCAAATCCTCAAAATCCAATTGGAATTATAGCTGGTCCATATATCTTGCTGTATTTGTATTAACAATAGAAGCATGTGCTTGTTGCTGCACAGGCCTGTAGTGAACAGGTTCATATAGTGAAAAGGTAACCAAATTGATCAATTAAATGACATTCAACCAGTGTATTTCATGTGAATGTAAACTAGTATAAAATACAAATGAAAATAGCATGCAAACTATATTATGATGGATTGCTAAGAAATAATGGAACAGCATATTCTCCATAACTTGGCAACATAATGACGAAATAGCTGGTTTCACTAGATTATCTTTACCAAGAAAAAAACAAAACAAGAACACAATTGAAACAAATATAGTTTAGTTCTAGAGTGGATTTGTATTCTTTCTTTTCCAAGCAGGACATGTCCCCAAAATACTCTGGCAGGAGTCTAAAGTAGAGTATATGTTAAACCAGTTATGTCAGTCCTGAATGGGTTAATATTATGATGGGGAAAAGGGGACTTTCAAGCCACTATGTTGTAACTCTAACCATAACTTCCCTATTCTTATCACATGATACTGGAAGTATGCTGTTCAATTTTCATAGTCCATTCATTAAAACAATGCATTTCACTTCAGTCATAGCATAATATGTATTATATACCTCACATCGAGAATCCTGCAATCTGATTGGTTAAACGAGAGGGCCTCTTTTTCACTATGCCTGCTCAGAAAACTAACAAAATAAATAAAAACAAAACAAACAAAGCGGGCTTCGGACGATCATATTGATTTTTTGCCCGCTCAGTAAACAAACAAAATAAATAAAACCAAAACAAACAAAGCGAACTTCGGATGATCATATTGATTTTTTGCCCGCTCAGCAAACGAGAAAATAATTAAAAACAAAACAAACAAAGCGGGATCCGGGGGATCATATTGATTTTTTCACAAAATACCCGTAGAGATGCATGTTATAAAAGCCTCTCTGCGAGCGGATGTCTTGTTTTAGGTTGTGATAGATGCTCTACCAGCTTTCCCAAAGAGTAATTTAGAAAGGAATACAGAATATTTTCACCCGTGAATATCAATACACTGTATGTTCCAAAGAATATTCTAGAGATGCATTTCATGTATATCATGGTGGTATTCGGATTTAAAAATTCTGAAAATGGGGCACAATTTGCATCATTGTCCTTCCTTGGTCGTGACAGTAATTCGTCATTCAACAATTAACTTGCAGCGTAGCGCACTGCACTGCACCGTGTGTATGTGTAATGTACGTACATATATAACTATTTTCCCCATTCAATTATACGTGTGTATGTAAAGCGGGTTAATTATTCACTTTGATGCGCGCGTTTTGCATTTGGGCGCGCAATAGTTGTTAATGCGCGTAACCATGAATGGAAAAGTAGCGCAATACGCGCTCTGCGCTAGGACTATTACGCAAAGGGGGTCAGTGTCACAAACAGAACATAGTAAGTGATGGTGCCATGATCAATGGTTTGTTTTTCCTTTATATCATACTTTAATGTAATTTAAATCATTTATTTGTGTGATGATTACATGAATCAATCAGATTATAGGTTTGATTGGTATATAAAACAATTATTGACTGCTTTATTATTCGACACTCGGCGCAAGCGCCTCAGGGTCATATGGTTTTGAGATCACCTCAGGTCTATATTTTTCAATATGCCCCTCTTAGCAGTCAATAATGTATGTACAGTTTAGCCTTATAAGTTTTTTTTAATTTTTTTTATCTGAGTCTCTTCATGTAACAATGAATTTTACTTCAGTCATAGCACAATATTTATATATATATTTTTTTGTTTTGTTTCGCCTGAAGAAGAATCTGCCAGATTTGATAGCTCGCAGCTTCATTGATTTACACAATATTTATAGTATAGCATTACAAGTTCATTTTCTGTGTCTCTCTATAACAATGCATTTCACTTCAGGCATAGCACAATATTTACAGTTTATCATTATAAGTTCTTTTTTCTTCTTCTGGGTTTCACCATATAAAAAATGCATTTCACGTCTGTTCCATGCATACAAAAAACGACAACAATCCCATTCAAAATACCTCTCACCCAACATAGAAACACACCTCATCAAATAATAACACTGAGCCATATCTTATATGGAAAAGCTTGTCAGCGTGTGCCTGCGCAGCGAGCCCAGTACAGAGACCGACATTTTTATTACAAAATAACACCAATTTCACATAACCAACATCATAATCATACGTACACAAAGACGTTTATATCTTAAGCATATATAACCTGTGCATACAAGCACATAATACACTCTATAATAATGATAATACCGTGCCTGATTAGCATAGGGTGAAAAACCAGAGATAAAAACTAATAAGAGAAAAACTCTGGAAAACCTAACGCTAACCCACACAAAATTGGTGTACTTCCTTATAAAACATTCCGACCCTCAAAAACCAAAACATCTATACAATCATCATTATTATCATTATTATTAATGACATCATCAACAATAAGTATGTGTTAACGATCTGACTGACAAACGTAGAATGACTACCCCTTCCAATACATGACTATGTCACCCTCCTCGGCCACATACCGAACCTATTCAAAAAAGCCCGCGCGAATCAACGGATTCACTCCACTGGCTTCCATACAAAGCTGTCGTTTTAAACGACCTGCCTGTTACAAACATCATTTCTCTGCTATACGCTGTAGCGCAGAGAAATAAACTTCAGTTGTATATGTTATATAATGTACATAAAAAAACAGATTAGCATTGTAAGTTTCACTCAACCAATTTAAGAATTACAAGCAAACTTGTAGACTATACATTTTATACACAACACTTAACAGAGTAGATCATTTATAAATATATATTAAAACAGCTTCTATAATTATAAGTTGAACCAATTAAAGAATTTCAAGCAATCTTTTTAGACCATTTTGCATAGACAAAATTATTCAAAATGACATTCTCACAGCTGAAGCTGACTTGTACAGTCATTTACAAAGTAAAATTTATGATAATTGTTAAAATAGTTAAAATACAGTCATGTACATGTAAACATCTAAATTGAAATCATATATAATACCAATAAATGAATAACTTAGTAAATGCATCAATATATCAGGCATTTTTTGTGCTGTTATTTTAGTCGCCAAAATAGGGTTAACTTTAGTTGGTAATAACTGCTCATTTGCAGTTGAAAGGAAATATTTGTCCTTCGTCTGTACAATCTGTATCATGAACATGACAATAACTGTTGTTTCACAAGTACTTTAGCTACATTAAGTTAGAACAATTTTGTTCATACACCTCATCATGAATTATGCCATTTCATTCACATGTTTTATACTGATATTAACTAGCAAAAGATCCAAAACAATGATTTTGGAATGGAAATGGAGTGTGAGGATCTAAATGGACAAGCCCCCTTGCCCTATCATGGAAATAAAGAGGATGTTCCCTTCTTTACAACACTTCTTTAATGAAAGCAGAAAATGAAGGGCCTTTCCACCCCGTAATCACTAATTTACAGAGAAAAAAAACAAACAATCAAACTTAATCAAAATACGATTTAAAATCCATGATTTTGATAACATCCATCATGGTAAATCTAATCACGATGTTATGTCATTTGAAAGAACTTTATATTGATTTACCATATAATAACTAGTTTAAGCAATAGCAAGTGCCTCCTGAAAGTAAATTAATGGGGCCAATTTTTTATTGTTTCCTTGGTTACTTGAATGTTAAATCATAGTAACTGATGTTACATCGTGGTAACTGACGTTACATCGTGGTAACTGATGTTACATCGTGGTAACTGATGTTACATCGTGGTAACTGATGTTACATCGTGGTAACTGATGTTACATCGTGGTAACTGATGTTACATCGTGGTAACTGATGTTACATCGTGGTAACTGATGTTACATCGTGGTAACTGATGTTACATCGTGGTAACTGACGTTACATCGTGGTAACTGACGTTACATCGTGGTAACTGTTGTTTTATCGTGGTAACTGATGTTACATCGTGGTAACTGATGTTACATCGTGGTAACTGATGTTACATCGTGGTAACTGATGTTACAACGTGGTAACTGATGTTACATCGTGGTAACTGATGTTACATCGTGGTAACTGATGTTACATCGTGGTAACTGACGTTACATCGTGGTAACTGACGTTATACAGTGTCCTAAATTTGTGTTTGTATTGATAGAAAGAGAACTGGTCGTAGAGGTAGCATCCTATGTATCACATTTTTTGTGGAATAAATGGAAAAAATCAATGCTTTTTTGTAAATGATGGTACATCCATTATTGCAAATCTAATCAATATTTTTGGTCAAATTCAATAGTAGCCAGCCATTTTTGTCATGCCATTTGGTGTGTCTCTGGTAACTCGATCCATGTGAAAGACAATTGACGTCATGGTTTAGTGGAGATACTGAAATAAAGTTTTATGACAATTAATATTTCTCATCATCAAATGTTTGACATACTTTGGCGGCTATTATGAAAATAAAAATGTCAATCATTGAAACAAAAATCAAATATTCCTAATACTTCTAGATTATGTACTGTTAACTCCTTGAGTGCCAAACTCACATTTGTGCGATTTACAGTACACACAAATGCCATAGAGGATTAAAATCCCTGACACTTTAAGAGCTAAACAGTTATTTGAACCAGATGTAATTTTGAATGTTTAGTATCTATGTTCCATATGTCGTAGATTTTCCCCTAAAATCAAGTGACAGAATACCAATTTTGCAGATCTTAGGGAGGTCTCAAGGTTGATCATAAGATCATAAGAAAAACTTAAGGATGAACTTACAGCATACCACCCCAGGGTCCTGGTTAGCAACTTCTTCTATGAGATGCTACACGATCTGTTAGCCTCTTCATCCTTCTCGATCAGGTATCTGCGGGCGTGGTTCTCATCAGCCCTTACTATCCACTTCCAGAGGATGTCAGGCAGCTGAAGGTGTTTCTTGGCATACCTTTCATGATTCTTGGCCGTGTAGTTCTCGACCAGGTAGATATTCTCCGCTGCCAATCCAAAGGACACTAATTTGTTCTTAAGGTCCGTTTGGTCTTTCACACTGTCCGAGAAGGTTATGATGCACATTGGGTACGTTCCTGTGCGTGTCACAGAAACAGAGTAAAAAGAGTGATGGAATATTTAATTGGCATTTAATGGCATTTCTGCAATCAGTAGAATATGACCTATTTTGTTCACAGAAAGATTCTGATGCAATATGCTTAGCACAGTCATGTTACATTCATCTCGTGGACAAATATACTCCGCAAAAAAAGAAACTGGACACATGTATAAGACCAAATATTTCATATTCATTTACGATAAAATATATGATATTGTATATCAAATTAAAGATAAAACGACCCTCTTCAATATTGGCATACAATCTAAATGAAATCATTCATGCATGACTTGTCGAGGGCAGTTAACCACAAGGTCTGTTTTCAAAAATAGCAAAAATGGAACATCCACTCAACCATATAAATGTTGATAAGCATAATCTAAAACGCTATATTCATGACATGGCATACATTTTCAACACAAATGTGACCTTTTCTATCTTCATCTCAATAAAAAGTATAAATGATGACAAATTGTGAACGTTATAGGTTTTATTTTCATCCAAAATTAACAAAATAGGGAATTCCATGGCAAAGGTTTATTAGTCGAAACCACAGTTTGTGCCCTTATTTCAGCATGAAAAATGGTATAAATTCTTCTCAAGAATTCTACCGTACTCCACAGATTTTCAAAACATGATGTCACCATTGGTCAAACAGTTGGGCAGTCTTTAACATGACATTTCTCTAGGTAACTATGGTTAAAATTGCAGGGGACACACTTAAACAGACAAGCTTCATGCCCAATACAGACCAGTATGATGATGCTCTCATAACCTGGCCCTGTTTTATTGACGAATTTGTATTTTCAGAGATTGTTCATAACAATAAAGTTAAATAATGTTATAATTTACTTGCCCCGCACATCTTGTTTTAAGTGAAACGCTTACTATCATCCTGATTCCTGATCATTTCAGTCGAATGGTATGGTCCTCCATTGTGTTTGCTATTTTTGAAAACAGACCTTGCTATTGTTAATTGACCATGGCATTTCATGCATGAATGACTACACCTTTAATTTATACCCTGCTTGCAGAGGACTAAATTCCCTTTAATTTGATATATGATAATCTACACTTTATCGTACATTAATATGAAATATTTCAACTTTTACAAGTGTCCAGTTTCTTTTTTTGCGGAGTATATATGGACTAACATGAAATGTCATCCACTTACCATAGAACTTTTTTATCTCATTAGCGATCCCATAAATGAATTTGGTGCAGGCATCAATTGTAACTTTTTCACTGTGGGAAAAGAAAGGCAAATGAGAAGAAAAAAAAAATGTCATGGCTGATATTCTACTAAATTTATCAACTTAGGCTAGACTAAAAAAAAACCCACAGCAATTCCCCGGTAACCAGTTAAACCAGTTCACACAAGTGATATAAAACAATCACATTGATGGTTGTCATGCACTACTTCTGATTGTTTCTTGTCATTAGACATCCAGACAATGGGATGCTTGACATTCCAATAACATGGTTTAACATATCTCTAGTATTACACTTTTAGTCCGAGGGCATAATAGGGCCCACTCTCACAGTTTTTTTTATTGCTATTTGCAAAGTTGCATCAAGTTTTTTTCTGCTTGGCCAAATATTACTGGTGACCTTGTTAATGCTACGTTTACACCATGTTCCCGGCGGCCACGGCAATCACGTTTCAGGCCACCGTGAACAAAACAGGATGGACGTGAGACAACGTGGGGGTAAATCTGCCGTCCCAAGGAAAAAGGCAGTATCTACACGATTCAGCGTTTTCTAGAAACTGAGATATCGACCCTTTTGTGTTGTTGCCACAGCCGCTCGGAAATAATAAACTTGTGAAGATATCTTAAGTGTCTGATTAAAGGCTATATAGGTGTCTATTTTTCTTCATACATGAACAATTGAATTTTCCGTTTAATTTTGAGATTTTCATGAAAATGTAGATACTTTGGGAAAATCCATGGTTCGTGACCGATTTCCCCAAGGAAAAAAGCAGTATCTACATAGAAATTCGGAGGGTGTTAAATTATGCCTTACGTTATGGATAAAACAATCGAAAATGTTTCGGATATATTCTGTATGTACTATTAACATACTTTAAAGGGAAAAAAGTTTGATTAATTAAAAAGCGCCCTCTCTAGGCGAGTCACACTTTTCTTTAAAAAGGGACTTATTGGCCCATATTTCCGCAATGAAAGAAAATACGAAGCATGAATTGTATTCATTAACCACGCAAAAATGATTGTTTATACATTTGTTATAAAAGTGTATAAGTTAGAGTTAAAACAAAACTTTAAAATGATAAAGAGCGCCCTCTCTTATCAAGTCTTAACCCGTTCCCTACGAGTTTATGAAATCCTCATAGACTTTGTATATAACCCACTCGGTTCCCGTGGTCAAGGGGTTAAGTTACTTTAAATATGGATTAATGCATGTTACATGCTCCCAACACGGTGCGTGATCGATTTCCCCAAGGAAAAACGCAGTATCTACATAGAAATTTGGAGGGTGATGAATTATGCCTTATGTTATGGATAAAACAATTCTTACTAATCCATGCTGGCACTGAAGAGCTTAATTTAGTAGAAGATTAGGACTGCATTACTGTACTCCATTGCGTATGTATGCGTTAAAATCACATGCCATTAAACACTGCACAGCATCATATGCCGTGCGCAGTCAGTCTGTGCATTGTGTGAATGTGGCAGAGGTACACGCACTTTCATGCATACTTGAATAGCCTTTGTCACAAACTCTGCGCTTTATAGAAGAATGTTGGTCGTATTGCAAAATGCACTTATATGTTAAATTTGCTTCAATATTTTGTGCTTCGCAATTCATATAAGTAGTGAAATTTGTTCATACAAGATATAATTATTATAAATGCGCATTATTCATATTGTCTGCTTATAAATAATTGGTTTGTCTTGTGGCGAGACTAGCTGTGTAGATACTGCTTTTTTCCTTGGGGAAAATGGAGGTTGATTGTAGATACTGCGTTTGAGGGTTGGGAAAAAATGGTGTTCCCAAATTTTTTTCAGAAAACTGAATGTATCACATGAAAGAGCATGGTTTATTGAGTATTTTTCTGCAAAAAAGTGAAAATCAAAAAAAATGTCAGATACTGCTTTTTTCCTTGGGAGGGCAGAAATGGATAAACGTGACAGGCCGTGATTGCCGTAGATGCCGGGCCAGATTTTTAAACTGTCAAAAAATATGCCACGGCAGTCACGGTGCGGATGAGAAACCTAGTAGGCCGTAGTAAAACCGGGTGAACGCAACAAAACGTGACAGTACGTAATAGGCCATAATAAAACTTGTAGGCGGTCCGTAGTGGGACGGGAAGCACATGTATTCCCCGGCATCTCACGGTCATTGCAAGCTTTGTCACGTTTTGACGCGTTTAGTGCGCGTTTAGTCACGGTTGCTTTACGGTTGCTGCGCGTTTTGCCACGTTTTGTCACGGTTCTCAAGGCAAGCTAGGGTGTATGGTAGCCGTTGCGTCGCGTTCAATCACGGCTGTCCCGGCGCGCTACGGCGTGTTGCGTTCTACTACGTTCTGACATGGCGTGTGCTGTCTGGGAGGGAGTATACAGGGTGGCCCAGAAAGGATGCAACACCTCCGATCGTTAATTTCATCAACACCATAGACCAAATGTCATTGTTTTTTGTTTGATTGGGTAGAACATTCTTTTTCCAACAAAATGATACCATGAGCATTGATTTTTGGTAAGGCGTTTGGATCCTAGGGCCATTTTTCTGAAGCAATGTCGTTTCCTAAATTTGCTACTTTTTCGTCTCCAGCGATCCTCGGAACACTGAGACATTCTCGTACCACGGCCTGCCGTAGAATTAGCTGTACATAAGAATGGCTCACATTGTCTTCCTTACAAAGGGAGAGCAGTCATGCGGTTCTTCTGTACAGCTAATTTTATGGCAGGCCGTGGGGCGAGAATGTCTCAGTGTTCCGAGGATCGCTGGAGACGAAAAAGTAGCAAATTTAGGAAACGTGTTGATGAAATTAACGATCGTAGGTGTTGCATCCTTTCTGGGCCACCCTGTATAAAAGCCGGCCCGGCTGAGCAATCGACGACATATTACTGCATCTACAATACGAAGAGAGAATACCAAGCTTTGAAGAAAGCTGGCCAAGATATGCCACTGAAGAAGCCACGACGTACGAAGGCCCCTCGTCCTGCACCACAACCACCAGTAGAGGAGCTGCTGCTGCTGCTGACCCGGTCTCTGAACTGGAACTTGAACCAGAGGCTGAGGAGGTTAAAGAAGACGCACCTGCTAGGAGGAGGGTAGCCACCAAGGCATGGAGAGGGATACTGAAAGACGTACCCCTTGTAGTGGTGGTACAAGGAGCCTGTGTTGGGTGGCTTGCTAATGGCAACATGCTTCCCGTCCAGAGCTCCTACTACATGAGGCACATTCCACTTGTCTTCAAACTCCTGAGCAAAGGCTCTCCACTCATCGGGCATCACAGGTACGGCGAACACTTCATCCTGTAGGCTTCCCCGATGGCCTTGCACACTTCTGGCACCATATTTGTTTGTTTATTTATTTCCACTTTTTCACATCAATACAAAGAAACATCATACAAATATATAAAATGAGTAACATGTAAGTTTGACAAAATATGTTTCCAATTAAAATACAAGCAAAAACAAATATAATAATTGGTGCCAATCCATCGTGAAAATAATCTGCATAATATAAAATAAGAAAGAAAAAAAAGGGGGAGAATGGATGTCTTATGTAATGCTTAGTAGGTTTCTTACAAAGGAAAAAGCAGGAGACCACATGTCGTAAGCGTAAAAGCTTGATGATGACTGTGGCCTCTGCCGAGTTAGCAAATAAAGAACAACCTATGCAAGGGACGCGATTAAAAATCCATTTATCAATTGTATTATAAATCTGTGTGTTATATTCAAAGTTAAATAAGATATAGGTGAAATAATTCAAAGTGAGCATGGCTGAATTAATTTCGAGTGAAAATAACAAAATATATTTAGTGACATGTTTCGTATTGAGAAGTGCAAATGTGCATCGTGAAAAACTTTAGCTTGGTGCATAGAACAATAAGAGACTAATACCGTGAAATTAAGTGTGTGGTGGTTTCAATTACGTGTGATAATATTAAAATGTATGCAGGGCCCTTTCCTATTGACAAACAAAAATAGAACAATTCCAAGATATAACAAATCAAATTATTTAACATTTCTATGTAAGATCTAGCAAACTATACTGAGTTAACAAATATGTTTTCATATTAGCTTTAAATGAATAAAGGGAGGTCCTAATTTTAATATGGTTAGGTAAGTTATTCCAGATACATGTATCTGGTCCATGGTGTCTCATTGATCGTAGGGCTAAACTAAGTTTGGGATTATTAAGATGGTAATCATGAGCATGTCGAGTTAAATATGAGTGTACGTTTACATTTACTAAATAAAAGTTTAGGATAGATGCTGGAAGTGTTTTGGAAGTGTACTTATACATAAAAATGGCATTTTGGAGCGTATGTATGTCATAAACCTTTAACATTTTGAATTGGCTAAATAACGGGTTAGAATTTGCAAGATAATTAGAGTGTGTACAAATACGAATTGCTCTCTTCTGCAGAAGAAATATTGAGTTTATTTTCGTTTTACTACAGTTTGCCCATATAATATTACAATATATTATATACGGTAAAATTAAAGTATTATAAAGAGTAAATAAAGATCTATCATTTATCAAATATTTCATTTTATGCAAAATACCAAGGCCTCTGATACCATATTGTTCTAGTTTATGAAGTAAAATTGTATGATCGATGGTATCAAAGGCCTTACTCAGATCCATAAAAATACCTATAACATATTCCTTTTTAGCGAGAGATTCAATTATCTTATCACAAAGTTGAATTAAAGCAAAATCAGTTGAATGATTTTTCCTAAAACCAAACTGATTAGGAATCAAAATATCGTGCTCATTCAAAAAAGAAATCAATCTATTATATACCAATTTCTCTAAAACCTTTGAAATACTTGATAATAATGATATTGGGCGATAGTTTTGAAGTTTAGATGGGTCATATTTTTTATAAATCGGTATAACTTTAGCAACTTTTAATAAATTAGGACAGGAACCAGTAGAGAGAGAAATATTAAATATATAAACCAATGGAGAAACAATAAAGTGTATTATTTGCTTAATGAGATTCATACTTAACCCATCCTGTCCTGATGACTTACTTAATTTCAATGATTGAACTATACAAACTACTTCATTAATTGTTGTGGGAGTAAAAAATAATGAATTTTCAGAGGGTTCAAAAAGATATTGAGAAAAATTGTTATTACCAGCATCTATCTTAGAGGCTAATGTGGGACCTATATTAACAAAATAATCATTAAACAAATTTGCACATTCTTTCAAATTATTAATATCTTGTCCATTGACATTAATGTTTGTATTTATATGTTTTTTTCTTACCAGTAAGATCTTTTATAATATTCCAAAGTGAATTATTATTTTGAGTACTCAAAATTTTATTTGAATAATATAATTTACGGGATAGCCGAATAATTGATGTTAACTTATTTCTATATTTTTTATATTTATCTAAATCATTATTATCTTTACTTCTTAATGCTTTCTTATATAATCGATTGCGAGTCGCAATCCATCGTAAAATGCCCCTAGTTATCCATGGTTTCTTAGCCTTATTTTTATTTAACTTAATTCGAACCAAAGGAATAGTTTTATTTTAATAATACATTAGTTTATTCAAAAATATATCGTATGCATTGTTAGCATCTACTAAATTAAATACATCAACCCAAGATTTTGATGCTAAGTCAGCCCGAAAGCTCTGAATGTTAGCATCCGTTTCTTTTCGAACGTATATATACTTCTTGGGCTCATGTTTAAATAATTTAATTGTAGGGGAAATAATAAATATGGGGAGATGATCAGAAATATCAAAATACAATATTCCATTCTGAGTATCTTCATTACAAATATTCGAAAATATATTGTCTATTAAAGTTTCAGTTACATTAGTTATTCGGGTAGCTTAATTAATATGTGGATGGAGGGAATAAGAGAGTGTAGTTAGTAACCTAAGTCCAATATTATTAAATGCAGGTGGAAGTAAATTAATATTATAATCACCCATAAGATATATGATTTTATTTTCACGCGATATTAAAGAAAGACTTTCCTCTAATCCATCCACAAACATATCAATATTACTATGAGGTGGTCTATACATCACTCCAACAAGTATATTTTTAGCTTGTTTATTTATAATTTCCATAAAAATATAGTCGGGTCTCTCTTTAAATAATAAAGAATCATGGATATACAAGGCTACTCCCCCCCCGCGTCCATAATTACGATCAACTCTAATTAATTTATATTTTTCAATATTAAATAAAGGAGGTGATTTATTATTCAACCATGTTTCCGTTATCCCTATTATGGAAAACGGAAAATGTTGTATGGAAGAAAAAAATAAATCCATAGAATCAAAGTTTTTATTCATGCTTCTAGCATTAATGTGCAACAAACTAAGGGACTGTTGATTATGGTCATCATTATTTCAATTAAATGCAGCGTTAAAATCGTCAATAGTATAATATTTTGATTCATTTTCTATTACATCTTGATTAATTTCTATATCAAAATTCATATGAATAAATTCAATATACAATTATCAAATACAATAATTAGGAGATGGGCCCATGTAATGATTTGTATATTATGTAGAATTATATAGTCTGTTTGATATGTAACGTTAAGCATGTAAAATGTATCACTTCATACTAGTCTCAGTATAAACAATAATGTCACCATGGGTGCATGTGCAGTGACTTGTGCAAGTGCTAAAATAATACAAAGAATGGTGAGTGAATAAACGGAACAAAGAATTGTAGCCATTGATGGCGGTTCCGGTTTAGTACTGACCACCGCCAGGTCAGAAAAAAGGAGGAAAGAACAAAGCATGAAAGAACGGACAGTACTATCAAGAGGTAAGAGGAATGCAGATGGCTGCTTTACTGCACCAGAACGCGTATAGGAAAGTGATGAGTAATATTGTCCCCTGTCATCCTGTGGCCAGATGTCTCAGAGTCACTGACAGCTTCAGTCTCGGTGGTAGGGCAGAGCGGAACTTCGTGTCTTGTCTCTCGATGGCTGATATAACTCTTTCCAGGATCTCGTATAAGAGCTATGTAGGCATCCTCAGATAGTCTGGAAGGGGTTGATATCTTCGGTGCCGAGCTCTCTGGTGAGAAATGTTGAGTAGTGGCCCAGCTGCTGTATTCTGCCTTTTGTTAACCATTTGCGCACGCACATGGATCTTGGCCTTCTCATCCGCCTTCTTCCTGCCTGCTGCACTCTGGCCTTCCCTCTCTGCAACTGCTGCTGGCATTCTTTCTGCTGACGCAAGGACTGGATGTATGCACCCATCAAACATGCAAACACAAAATCTCCTTCATCTTGGGACTTGGGCATTCATGATGTTGTCTCGTCGAAATCCACAATGATTGCTATTGCTTGGGAAGCCTTCTTTTTATACTGTGTGCCCAAACGTGCTCCAAAGCTGCCTGGAGTCCACGTTTCATCCGTAGAAAGCCTTGACAGAACGTGACAAACGTGTCAGACCTTGATCAGAACTTGATCAGAACGTGAGAAACGTGAGGGACCCCATCAGAGCATGACGGGCCGGGAGGGAACGTACTGGCATCCGTGGTAGACCGCGGTCTGAACCGTAGTGTGCCTTGGAGCCTCCGGGATTCAGCAGCCCCTTTTTACCCCACGACCCGTTGATACGGTGGGAGACCGTGAGAAAACTTGGCAAGACCTAACCAAACTTGAATACAGAGAAAAAATGGCCAAAATCCCACGGCGCACTACGTTTCAGGCAAACGGGGCTGCCGTGGCAGCCGGGAACATGATGTAAACGTAGCATAAACAAATTTTTTGGAATGTTAGTCTGAGGAGAAACAATAGGGTTTATCTCTGGTGGTGCATGACGACAATCAATGCGCTAGTCAACGAATATCGTACGATTTTGCGACTGAATTTGGGGCTACTCAAATCACACGATATCGTAAGAGTATCTTGCGATGCCCGTACGGGTCCTGTAAGGCGTCCGTACGAGCGCTCAGATTGTAAGTACGGGAACCGTACGATTTCATTTTGCTTGAACTCCCAAGATCATTGTACGGTCCCCGGCAAATATGTGACTGCTACACTAAGATATCGCAGATATCTTACGATATCCCAACTCGGGAAATTGTAGAAAATCCGCCATAGGTACAAAAATCGTACGGTGCCGGATTATTTGTGACCTAGGCATAAGTCTAGCCTAAGTTGATAAATTTAGTAGAATACACCAATACGTTTTATTTTATACTAAAGTAATAAATTAAAAGATTGAAATAGATACTGTAAAAAACATGTACATGCTAAAAATATTGATGCCATTTAAGGCAAAAAGCCATTGTTAATTAGTCAAATCCTTAGTATCAATGCATGGAAAGAAATTATTTTGTTTGCTCCATGGATGTTTTGACTTTGGCTACTATAATCCTAAACTTAAAGTGGCCGGGCAAACCAAACGCATGTTTTCTTCTGTTCATCTGTATTAGTGTACACATCAACTATTTGTAAACCATTTGACCCAAAAATATTTTTTGTATATTTTAAAACTATTTGCCTCCATATTGCTAAGCCCTACCTCTATTGTTGCAGGTTGTGACTGTGACATCATCAGCCATTCACTACTCAGTTACAAAGAAGTGACCTTCAGCCAAGCTAGGTGCCTATAATCACAATAGCATCACATGGTTGAATACAATGATAACTCACACACCTTCAATTTCAATAGCAGGTGCTATGTCAGAAAAGAAACTGTCTAAGCTATTGTATGGAGGCATGCAGGGCATGTTTTTATGTGCATGTTCTTTTTGTACTTTCATCTTTTGTTAATCTCATGGTAGCTGACCAGTGATTGACAGATGATGTCACAACCAGTTAATAATAAAATTCACACTGGAGGGTTTTTTAGGAGGTGGGGCTTAGCAACATGAAGAAAAATAAATGATAAAATGTTTACAAATATACAAAACATATTTAGGTCAAACATTTTACTAATATTGAATGTGTACACTAATACACATAATATACATAAGTCAACATGCATTTGGTTTGCAAGGCCCCTTTAAAGAATTGTATGTTTCATAACACTGGCTCATGCAACATTCACTAAGGAGATAATTATATCAAAGGGTAACAAAACGCTGGTATTTTCACTGAATGTTACTGAAAAATGCATAATTCCTTTCACGTCTAGTATATTTCCTCTAGGGTATCACTAGTAATGGAAATAATCAATGTTTTAAACCACTATCAACTGTTTTGACTGACCACTGGAGGCTGTCATTTTTTCCAATGGTACCGCATAAAACGTCATTTGAAGCGGGTTATGTAACCGCTGTTGTTGAATCTCCTATGTTACTGGTTACGTAATCAGCTTTTGTTAGTGCCAATCAAATGATATGTCATGTGGTACCGTAAACATGGCAGCCTCCAGTGTCCAGTCAAAACAGTTGCTGGTGGTTTAAAAAACATTGATAATTTCTATTATCAAGGTAATTTCTCACTTTGCCGAGTTAAAGTTATGAGCAGTGTCGAGTTGACATGAGTGTAAACTCTTGTGCAACTCTTGGACGCCCAGGAAATGTTATTATTGCTTTACTTGCTCGAAGTTGAGTTTATTCTGAGTTCTGTACAAATGATTGCATGTTTACTCATGAATAAATCTGCATGGCGAAGATTCACTCGCTGGAACTCGGCTAAGTAAGAGAGTAGCTTTAGTGATACCCGAGAGGAAATATATGACTAGAAGTGACAGGAATTATGCACTTACCAGTAACAGTAAGCTAGAGTGCCAGCAAAGTCACAGATCAGCAAACTTCTTTAACTCATGTCTATTTAGGCCATTTTCAAAATGTTTGAAAATTAAATTTACTTGTAATGGAAGACAAACACAGGACACAGTATTCGATCATCTTCAGATTTGCCTCCTGGATACAAAAAAGAAATAAAATGTTATTATTTGTTTCGAAACAAGAAATATTTTTACAAGAATGTCTCTGTTTCAGTGGCAGCTTTCATACATGACCTCATACGAGGTTTGGTTTGGTTTACTAACTAATGGAGAAAATCTGCAGCTGAAAAAGAGACATTCTTTATCAGAGGAAAACAAATAATGACACACAGGTGAACAAATTGCCAGATGCTGAGGGGACTTTGATCAATGAACACATTTAACACAAAATGTAAGAATGTTGGCCAGATTTGAAATTAAATGTGCATATAAAAGAAGAAGAAATTTATGGACCAATCTGTAAGCAAATTTGCTTATTAATAATAAAAAGTCTGGCAAGACAGTTTTCTGAAACATGCTTCAGTATTCCATATATATGATTTGGCATTTATATTTTTGCTTACATTTAAAGCCAATGATAAGCCAATGATAAGCTTGCTTTTATTTCTTGGAGCTTGAGTGTCGATGTTGTTCGCATGCTTCGCATGCACACCAGCTATTTGTCTCTTCATTTGAGTTTTTTCCCTTCTAAAATGGCCCAATAGATAAACTACATTTTTAGTGCAGCAATGTTCAAACAAATTATCCCTCAACGATAAGGAAATGAAATTGTATTGTTTCATATATTTATTTTGTCAACAAGAAAAAAACATCCAATAGGTGTTTTAAAGTGTCGTTGCATGTATAGAAGGCTAATATTCCCTTCAATGGAATATATCATCGGGTTTCACAACAATATGAACAAATGTATATTATGTCGTCATAGCCTTTCTCTCCTAAATTCCCACAGATTTTCGCGGGTACAGCTAGTTGTAATATTATGCTAAATCAGTTAAACATATTTATTGGCCGATATAAAGTTTGATGAAGGGATGATTTCTACACATTAATTTTTTCATTTGTAGAACATGCAAAACATGGTAAAAACATCCTTTTTTTATTCGGCCATAACTTTTTAAAAAGTCCACAAACATCCAATTTTCTTTTAATATTCGGATAGATTATGAATTGTAGATGCGAATTCATACCTCATTTATGCCGAGTAAATGTTATAAAGTCATCATATTGACGGTTAAAAATTAAATAGCGCACGAGCGTGAAAATTTCCCAAGTCTGGTCTCTTATCGGCCATAACTTTTTAAAAAGTCCACAAACTCCCAAATTTCTTTGAATATCCGGAAAGATTATGAGTTGTAGATGCGAATTCATACCTCATTTATGCCCAGTAAATGTTACAAAGTCATCATATTGACCGTTCAAATTTAAATAGGGCACAAGTGTGAAAATTGGCTAAGTCTGAATAGCGCCATCTAACGGCGAACAGTTCAAAACAAATAATTGGCAAAATATGGTAAAAACATCCTTTTTTAATTCGGCCATAACTTTTTCAAAAGTCGACAAAAACACAATTTTATTTGAATATTTGGATAGATTATGAGTTGTAGATACGAATCCATACCTCATTTAAGCCGAGTAAATCTTCTAAAGTCATCGAATTGACCGCTTAAAGTTGAAATCGCGCAAAGGGTGTGAAAATTGGCTAAATTTGGTCAAACATGCATTTCTCTTAACGGTCACAACTTTTTTGATACATGGATATATCCAAATATTTTTACATATTCTGAAAGAGTATGAGTTGCACATATTTTTACAAATTTAACATTGGCCAATCAGATTTTGTAAAGTCCTCATAGTGCATGATAAAGAAAAAAAAGTTCAACCTTCAATTACGACCTGTTCCCGTGCTCTAATCGTGAAATAAACTCGAAAATTGCATAGTGTAGCGGAAACTCAGCTTTAACATACTGAAAACCGGGTAAAAATCGGCCAAAGGAAAGGTGTGATATGGTTGAAATAAGACGTCAGGTACAGAGCCATTTTACAGTCATTTTGGTCAATTTAAGAGCTCCCCCCTCCCCTTTTGTTATGAATTAATATTGTTACCCTATTTTGTGTCATTAATTTATTTATGCCAAGTAAATGTTATGATATCATCATATTACGCGTTGAAAAGTCAATATCATCATATCGAAATTTCAATATGTATAACCTTAATTCGTCAAATGTGACGAATTCAACATCTAGTTTGTATTTATATTTTGTTTGTGTTTTGTCTTGTTTTCTCGTCTGTACTAATGAACTAGTACACAAGCATTGTATGCCTCCCTTTTCCTTGGCTTGCCAATTATATTATTTGGTTGAATGTTAAAGGGTACCACCGAAAACCAAGTGTCCTGGGTCTCGGCCCCGAAATGTGTCATTTGATGTATGTAGACATAAGTGTAAAAGTAAAATGTAAATTATAAGTCTTTGCCATGTAAAGCACATTGAGAATTCCTCCGGTTTTGAAATGCGCTATAAAAGAAATATTTATTATTATTATTATTAAATATTTTGAAGGGTTTCTGACTTGGCCTCGAAAAATCCTACCCTCGACATTTTTGACACCCCCCCCTCCTTCATTGAAACCCATGCTGTACAATAGTGCACCCTACAACTGGTGGCAGCGGTGGGATGCTGAGAACAGCTACTCCACAGCAGCAGGCAGGTTTTCTAGCAGGGTTTGGGTGCCAGAGCTGTGTGGTAGAATCCAGCCTGCTTCGTGATCGTTTTTTTTTCCATGGTTATCTAGCTATATTTCTTGCATTTGAGTCATCAAAGCTAGTTACTTTTGACAGTTAATTCACCCTCCGTCATTTAGTGAGTTTCTCCCATCGTTGTGTGAGAATTTGAGCGGACATTTTGGACACTTTTAAGCCTAAATTTGGAGCTGCTTGTGGAGTTTTCTTCGCGTTTTTTCGCCGCTACGATGCGATTTACTGTAAGTTGAGCCAGCCTTGTAATTCACCTTAGTTACTTATTCTTCCTTCATCATTATTAACTGGAAGCCTGTATAGGTGAATTATCTGTTCAATTGTTGGAGATTTTCAGCGAGTTTTGCAGCGGACAGTGGCAAATTTTTGCCTCACCTGACAGAACTTTATATGACTTGGTAGTTATCTTCCGTATTCGAGAGTTGAATTGTTTGATGCAGTTGGTGACTGGATTCAGTATAGCCGTATATAAATATCTTCCTTCTTCGTAATGTGAGAGTGTTTACCTGAACGATATTACACCCTTCTTCATGTTGCGGGAGTGTTAGCTTGATTATTATACGTGATTTCATCCTCCTTCGTGTTGCAAGAGTGTGGTTCGAAGCCGATTTCATCCTTCTTCCGTTGGTGTGTGCATTGTAGCTAATCTACCAGCCGGTTTCAAGCATGACGTCCTCATCTTTTCGGGTAGAGCTGCCAGAGGTCTTCACAGGCGAGGATGGGAAGGATTTCCATCGTTGGGTCCGCCGATTTGAGGTTGCCGCAGACGCCTTTCCGGACAGTACGGCCAGCCTGCATACACTCCTGCCGGCAAGACTAGCAGGGTCCGCTTTTACTGTGTGGGAAAGTATGCGGGAGTCCGACAGAAAGGATTTCAAGAAGATCAAGGACAAGCTCGGAAAAGTTTTTGGACGCTCACAGTTTATTGAAACATTTAAATCTTGCATCACCGCCCGTACTCGACAGCAGGGGGAGCCGCTGGAAGTCTATGCAGCCGCCATAACAAGTCTAATCGAAGAGGCGTTCCCGGCATACGACGATAATGCAAAGGAGGGAGAGCGTTTCCGGCGCTTCTTAGCAGGCGTGGATCGCCCTCTTCGCAGCAAGGTTCTCGAGATGGGTGGAGAAACGCTGGAGGAGGCGCTCAAGATTGCAGTGCGGGTAGAGCGGGCAAGGTGCAACGAGGAACCCAGTGTTGCAGTATCTACGATCTGCCCAAAACCGGACGCGCTAGGTGCGGTGGTGGACAGGCTGGAGAAGCTGGAATTAAAACTTGAGAAGATGGCGGGGCCAGCATCAAACGCTGTGCGAGAGAATTACATGCCGAGACACCGTTCTCCAACGCCACCACGGGACCGGCAAAACTCGGCCGACACCTACCAGGATGGATGGCGACCAAGGCACCGCTCACCTTCACCGTATAACCAGCGGGCAGCCCACGGCAACTGGGAAGCACGTCGTGCACCTCCGCCGCCACGGTACCGTTCTCCTCAACGGTACTATTCTTCTCCGCGACCTAGTTATCACCAAGCTGGTCAGGACGCTACCCGATCGGACCGATCCTGGGATGACAGACAATCGAGACACCGTTCTCCGCCCCAGCCGGGATACCGACAACAAACGGAACCGTTCACCGTCACCATCGAGGTACGGCCAACCGGCAGCCTACAGTGCCTGGAATGCACAGCGCTCATCTACGCCACCACGGTATGAGAATAGGCAGCAATCACCTGCAAGGC
Organism: Echinarachnius parma; assembly: GCA_037951105.1. Classification (NCBI taxonomy): domain Eukaryota; kingdom Metazoa; phylum Echinodermata; class Echinoidea; order Clypeasteroida; family Echinarachniidae; genus Echinarachnius; species Echinarachnius parma. The sequence goes on along the minus strand of JBAMJV010003622.1, from coordinate 81,082 downwards.
GTCAGGTGCACTTCGAAGACTTCGACAACACCCAGGGCAACCAGGGAAACTACTAGCCGTCGATACCAAGGGCCAGGTATCGACACCTACTGCCCAAAGGCCCAAAACGGATTCGGAGAAGCCGCCTTACATACCTACGATCATTGACAATACCTATGTGCTGGCGTTTTTGGACACAGGGGCCCACATCTCCCTCATGAGCACCGAATTCTACAACTCAATACCGCAACCACGCAGAAGCCCACTGCAGAAGTCATCCTTCGCTCCGATGTCAGTCACGGGGGAGCCTCTGGACTACATTGGGACAACGGTAGCCACGATTCACCTAGGCGGTAAGACTGTGAAACACCCTTTCCTCGTTGCCAGGAGTATCACCCACTCTGTTATCCTTGGCTGGGACTTTTTCTTGCAGCACAAGGCAACGATTTCGACATCCTCGTCAACCTTCCACATGCCTGGGGTAACCATCCCACTTGCAGATCGGCATATGTACCAGACGCCTGTGCAATGTAATGTCACCCTCATTGGTCAGGTGACCATTCCAGCCAGGAGTGAGATGCACGTACAGGGACGCCTTGTCATGTCGCAGCCGGATCTCCTGCCCCTCGATTATGATGGGATGTTTGAGCCAACACTACAGCAACAGTTTTCGATTGCAGGAGCACGGTCACTCTCCAGGCCACAGGAAGGGATCATTCTGATACGACTACTCAATCCCTCTGCTGAAGCGGTTGCTGTACCGGCAAACACCATCATAGGGCAGTTTCACTCGACCACAGGCAACATGGAGGAAGAGTATGAAATCGTGGATAAGGTGGTTGCTAGTGCGCAGACGTCAGCCGCACCTACACAACTGGATGAGATGCTATCCACTTCTGACCTGACTGATGTACAGTATGCCACAGCTAAGGAATTACTCACAAAGTATGGAGATGTCTTTAGCACTTCAGGATCTGACATTGGGCAGAGTGACAACATCCAACATCATATTGATACCACAACAGAGACTCCGATAAACAAGAGGGCATATCGCGCCTCTCCGAAGATGCGGGTTGAGATACAAAAGCAAGTAGATGATCTTCTGGACCGTGGGATAATAGAAGAAAGCTATAGTCCATGGGCAAGCCCGATTGTGATGGTGAAAAAGAAAGATCAGACATACAGATTCTGCGTGGACTACAGAGCTCTGAACTCCATCACCATTCGAGACTCGCACCCTATCCCACGTCAAGATGACTCCATAGATGCCCTTTCAGCCTCATCCTTCTTCAGTGTGATTGATTTATCCAGCGGATACTGGCAGGTCAAACTCCACCCTCACAGTAAAGAGAAGACTGCATTCACCACGGGAAGTGGGTTGTATCATTTCAACGTGATGCCGTTTGGACTGGTGAACGCACCGATGACGTTCCAACGCTTGATGGAGAGTGTTCTGCAAGGATTGCATTGGTCCACTTGCCTAGTCTACCTGGACGACTGTATCATCATGGGCAAGAGTTTTGATGACCATCTCGTCAACTTGCAGGAAGTTCTACAGCGATTCCGGGAGGCCAACCTCAAGCTCAAGCCAGCAAAATGTCAGTTCTTCAGGAAGTCGGTGACCTATTTGGGCTACGTCATCAGCCCTGATGGGGTCCTGCCCAATCCAGACAATGTTGGAAAAGTGTCCAAGTGGCCGACACCAAGGAATGCAACGGAAGTCAGATCATTTCTGGGACTTGCTTCGTTTTACCGCCGCTTTATCCCAGGATTCTCCCACATTGCATCACCTATGACAGACTTGACACACAAGAACACACCGTTCATCTGGACGAGTGAATGTGACTTGGCATTCGACAGCTTGAAAGAGTCACTGATCAACCCACCTCTACTCGCCTACCCAGACTTTGACATCAAATTCACCTTGTCTACTGATGCATCACTCCAGAGTATTGGTGCCGTTCTGTCTCAGCAGCAGGGAGGAAGAGAAAGGGTTGTAGCCTATTTCAGCCAGAAGTTGACAGAGACACAAAGGAAATGGTCTACCTATGATAGGGAACTCTGGGCAGTGGTAGCAGCTATACGTCATTTCCGTCATTACCTACGAGGCCAGTCGTTCACCGTTTACAGTGATCACCAACCTCTTCTTGGCTACAGGAAGGCGCCAGTCCAGGATGACGCAACCGGCCGACGTGCTAGATGGCTTGCTGAGCTGAGCGCGTATGGCTTTGATATCCTCCATCGCAAGGGAAAATCGCATGGCAATGCTGACGCCCTCTCTAGACTACCGACAGCATCAATCACAAGCGTGACAACCAGGTCTAAGTCTCTGCAGATCGACGCAGGGGGAACTCGTCGTCCTTCCTCGCATGGTTCCGAGCAATCAACAGTGCTAACTGAACAGGCTCATGAAATGGGACCCCGCCGGCAAGAGGACATCGTACCCGAGGCTTTTATTCTTGGTAACCAAAGCTTTGACCTTCTACTCCATCAGCAACGAGATGACGATATCAGGACCACCATAGAACTCGTAGAGAGAGGACAGAAGATGACAGTACGGGAGATACAGAAGCAGAATCCACGACTAAGGAGGTTGTTATGGGACCTGTCACACCTCGTCGTTCTCCACAGGATCTTGTATCGCAGACGAATGGATGAGTTGGGAAAGCCAACCCTTCAACCGGTCGTTCCTGAATCCCTAGTGCTGACGGTCCTTGAGGAGCTACATGGTCATCCTTCTTCAGGCCATTTTGGTGTACAGCGCACGCTACAACGAGCCAAAGCGACCTGCTACTGGCCATCAATGCATCGGGACATTGTGGAACATTGTGCGACTTGCAAGGCCTGCGAATCGCTACGAGCACCCAATCCAAAGCACAGAGCCCCTCTCCAGACTATTGTAACGGACCACCCTCTCCAATTGGTGTTTGCGGACATTGCAGAGTTACCTACTTCAAGACGGGGTTATCGCTACATGTTAGTTCTGGTCGACCATTTTAGTAAATATGTCAACATTTACCCCATGAGGAACCAGACTGCACAAACAGTGACGAAGCATATTTTTGAAGACTACGTTGCTGAGCATGGAATACCTGAAGCGATCCATACAGACCAGGGGAGGCAATTCGAATCAAGACTGATGCAAGACTTGTGTGAAAGACTCAGCATCAGGAAATCGCGGTCGACAGCTTACCACCCACAGGGAGCAGGAATTGTGGAAAGGGCAAACAGGGTCATCAAGGAGCAACTAGCACGATATGTCGTAGACAAAGGGGGTGACTGGGATACCCATATCCCACAGGTACAGCTAGCCTACAACTCGAGCACCCACTCAACGACCGGCCTAACACCATACATGGTTATGCATGGCAGGGAGGCGCGCATGCCAGTGAACATCTCATGCCCCTCTCCCCAACAGTGCGGCTCCTCACCCCAGGAATATGTAACGGACCTGCTTGTACGGATGAAAGAGGCATACAAGTATGCGCGGACAAAGTCACACACGGCCCAGGTTGTACAGAAGCTGCATTACGATAAGGCGCAACGTACAGTTGAATACACTCCAGGAGACTTGGTGTGGCTGCACGATCCAACAAATGCTAGAAATAAACTTGAGCCTAACTGGACCGGCCCATATTCCATCCTTACCTCATTGAACGATGGTCTGGACTACCGCATCGCTGATATCCATCGCCAGGATAACACGAAGGTGGTACATCATAACCGTTTGAAGATGTTCAGGTCCCGGATGCCTCATCAGCAGCCGCCTACAGCCACTCAACCTACGTCAGTGCTTACTTTCAACCAGGGAAACCAGTTAAGATACACTTCAGACCCTGGTCCAGCCGCCATGGAAGTGATTTTCACCTCAACGGGACACACAGACGGCCAGCAGCCAAGGCAGCAGCAGACAACGCAGTCGGGCCAACCTCCTCGCCATCTGTGTCTGGATGACCCTGACCAACCATCATGGTCAGGAGAGTCCAGGCGACAGGAATCGACACTGCAACTGGACCAGCACCAGGGGCTAGATAATTCTGACCAACCACCATGGTCAGGAGAGTCTGGGAATCAGCGGTCAATGCCACAACAAGACCAACTTCAGGGACTGGATGACTGTGAGATAGCTAGAGGTCCACAGCTGGACGACGGGCAGCCAACTTCTCACGAAGGCCAGAGACCGGGGCCATCCAGACTTAATCCCGACATCGGCCCCGACGTCGCCGACCAGCATCGAACTATGACGCAGCAGTATGCAGCACAGCAGCAGCCAGCACCACCTGGGCGGAGCGACGGACAGGCAGCTAGCGACGCCCTGGATCAACCAGCAGCAAGCCAGCCACCTGCGTCTACACCAAGCTCCAGCCACCATTCGCGGTATGGCAGACTGGTTCGCAAACCCAGACGATACAATGATTATGAGACGTGATATCAAAGCAAACTGATCTGTTGATGGAAAGTGGACTGACTGATAGGTATATGTTTTTGTTGTACTCACTAGGACGGCGATCGATATTAAGGTCGGATAAGATGATAGGATAGATTAAGATAGTATGGTGGATGTTAGTGATTCACCGACGTGAACTGTTAGTGCTTTAAAAAACTGATACTTCACAGTTACCCAGGAATTGGTCCGGATGTGCAGCGTTCATGTACAGAAATGAACTGTGTGATAAAGCATGGACAGAAATGGACTGTTTCGCGATATCTCATGGACATGGACTTAAACTATTTGAGAAAGCGTAAACGGAAATGGACTGTTTCGCGATATCTCATGGACATGGATGTTTTCGAGGAGCATTAGAGGGAAATGGACACTTTGTCAGTGCTTCCCGCTGGAACTGATATTAGAATGGCAACATGTACTATTATTGATCAGGACTGTAATTGATCACCGCTGGTATTTCATTGCACATAAAAAAATTTGTATTTTGTATGTTGGGTTTGACGTTGCACAGTGTGTCATTTCTATTATGCTTATATGTCTTTCGGACAATGTTTTTTTTTTGTTAATGAGAGCGTGCATAACCAAGCACGGAAAGAAGAAGTATTGTTGATGATGAGACATAAAACTGTCGGGGGTACAAGAAGTACTCGATTTATTTTTGTTTATTGATTAGGGAAGATGGCATGCAATGATAGTTGTATGGATATTGGGTATTAATATGGGTTGGGGTACAACCTGCGATTGTGTTGTTTGGTTTATTGATAACTGAAGATGTTGAAAAGTGAATTTTGGTCAGTTTGGTTAGCACGAGATTGTGATATAGGCGTTTTGATTGGATATGGCGTTGTTTTATTTAGCTGTATACTTAGGTAGTATGCGTGTGTTTTAATATTGGATTACTGCATCATTGGAAAGAAAAAAAAAAAAAAAAAGTGTTTGGAATGTTAGATATTGCTATTGCATGTTTGTTGGTTTTCCCGACGAATAAGGAGTTTATGATTGCGGTCACAAGATAGACCGTTGTAATTAATATTCTTGTTTTCTTTTCTTAGGATTTGCTAAGGACAGGAGCTTTATAGTTGTTATGATGGGAAGAAGTGGGAAATAAGTTGATTTTGGACTAGCTGGGGACATAAGTTTTGTAGGTTCTCGTGAGATTTTCCCTTGTGGACGTTTTATTTATTTTTGTTTGTATGCCGTCCAGAATGGGAGGCATTTATACTGTGTAGGAAATGATTGTCTGATATTCGGTAGGGGAAGGAAGTATAATTGGTTTGTTTTTAAAATGGGGACATTTTTTTTTGTAAGAAGAGGAATAATTTGTAGGTGTTTATTTTGTACACTAATGGTAACTCAGTCAACTCATTCATTCACTCATTTATTCCCCCCTTTATTCACTCATGAATATGCATCCATCATGTATTGGTTAGCAGTTGAATATTCATTACTCTGTTTATTGTGTGGTTCAGTTCTCATGAATATTCAAGAGTATAATTTGCATAACAATGAGACCACATGGTTTGGTGCATTGTTGAATAAATGTGCTCTGGGCAGATAACCAGGAGATTTCATACTAGTACACACGTGTGTGCCTGCCTCCTTCATTGAAACCCATGCTGTACAATAGTGCACCCTACATTATCATTATCATTATTATCATTATTATCATTATTATTATTATAATCATTTAAACTCAATGGTATATAAGGCAACACATGAGTTAACTCCGCTTTATTTGAAAAGATCCTTTCAATTTTGTGATTATAGTTATTCTCTAAGATCAAATGGAAATTTATTTTTACTAAAACCAAAAACAGAATTTCTTAAACGCACATTTCTTTATAGAGGCGCGCATGCATATAATATTCTTCCCTCTGTAATAAAATCCTCGCCAAGTAATTTTGTATTTAATAAGAAATTGCATTCTTTTATACCAATTTTCGTTTAATCCTCTTCGATGATATTGATTCAGTAGTACAGACTGTAGGCTGCACTCGTAGTTGTAGCTTGTAGCTTATAATAATTGTTGAAATTCATTGTTAGTTATTGTTAATTGATGTTAATGGTTAATTGTTTGTTGAAATTCATTTTTGATTATATTGTTATTTACTGTTAATTATTGTAAACTGTTGTTAATTATTGTTAGTATATTGTTGTTAAGGGACCCCATGGTAGAACAGCAATGTCTGCATAGACAGCGCTGAATGGGCCATCCCTCCGAATCTTTTGTATTTACTGTTTTTACTTGTGTTTCGGAAAATAAATAAATAAATAAATAAATAAATAAATAATTATTAGTAGTATTAGTATCATTATTCTTAAATAACAGTTTTTATCACTCACCTGGCTGAAGAGACTGCCCACTTCCTGCCGGTTGTGCTGCTCCACTGGAAGAACAAATTAGTATCGTTGAATAAGTACAATGCAAGTGGTAACTGTTTGATACGTTTTACATTCTACTTAATAAATATAATTAGACAAGCTGAGGAAGATCTTTGCAAATTATATACACAATTAACCATGCTCTATCTGCGTATAAGAGTTTAGGGCAGATGCATTTTCATGAAAAGCGAAATGTGTGTGCGTTTCCGTTATTGATGTTATCTTGAAACATCACATGTTCAGCAGAACGTTCTGAAAAGGCAGCATATACGATTTTGATACAAACTTTGATTAATCGCAATTCCTAATTGTGTTAACAAAATATGTTTATACTTTCGCTGTACTCTTTCACTGAATCTGTTGAAATGCTTATATGTTTGTGTTGTTGTTGTTATTGTTGTCATGAGTGGGTTTTTTTTGTAGGAGGTGGGGGGCGGGGGCAGGAGGGGGGGGGGGGGGGGGTAGCATTCCATGCAATTTGTTAACACAATCAGCGTGACATCTTACTCTATGTATACAAACTCCATCTTTATAGTGATCATGATGTAACATACCACAAAGAAAGATTGTTTAAGCAACCATCCGTATACATGAATGACCACAGTGTGATTATGAATATCTGAGAGGTTGAAACATAATGTCTGGATACTCTTGTAACTGCACACACACACACACACATATCACGTATACCTTGTTGTAGACGTGACCACTTGTCCCTGTACGTTCACACTGCCTTCAACAGGACTATTAATGATAACATTGACATTGGCGCCTGTCTGTTGAACATCGACCTTTTGTCCTGCAGAACAAAGAAAAGAGCAAATAGATATTTGCAATATTAAGCAATTATATGCACTTGATCCTTCAGTAGATTCATCTGATAGAGACATTGGTAGATAATGTAGTTTTCACACAATCAACTTACAAATCAAAATAGAAAGTTTCTGGTTTGAAATGCACATTTGAAAATCTAATTAAATACTATGTTGTAACAACTAACTGTACTATACACGGCCAGTGGCCATATTCATAAAACCCCGATAAGCTAGTTGGTTGATCAAATTACAATTTCGATGTCCGCTAGGCTTAACTGGTATTCACAAAAGGCCGATAGGCTAAATTCGCTATCGTAGTCAAGGCCTGGCCTAGCATGACAACCCATCTGTCTAAATTCCACAAGCATTTGGTATTCCACGACATTATTAGTCGAAATGCGAACAATTACAACAATAGATCTGCGGTGCCGACTAAATGCATTGAAATCTATTTATGCGGGATGTTCTGAATAGAGCTTTGTTGGACTTAAAACAAAGGCGTGAAGTTGAATGACGACCTAACACCCAGCTTTAGCTTTAGCTTTAGCGACACTGGACCAAAAATTTAGAGGTACTCTGATGTACCTCTAAATTGCTAGCAAGTAACAATCTGCCCGGTTTTGTGTGTATATGTGTGTGGCGCGATCGTGAACATGGCACGGAGAATATTCGAATAAGGGATATTAGAGATGTTTTATGATAGCGTGATGTTAGTTCAAAATAGTTCCCCAAGTAACATACTTTTCCGTGTTTGTCCTAGCATCCTATATAATACTATTTAATGCAATTTCGTTTCTGTTTTCACTGCAATTGAATAGTTTCCCTTGTCATGCTATCATATTATAAGCGTGGCGGAGCTTGATCGTAATGAGGAGGGAGATGTATTTGGTTTTACTTCATTGGGGTGGCTATGAAAACATGTGCTTACGCGTGATCCCTCCCCCCCCCCCCCCCCCCCCCGCCCCGAAAAAAAAACATCATTCCTACCTACGCTCATATCTACAGTAACACCCTTACATATAGGAATTATAGCAAGCTTTTTGTTTTGGACACAAGTTACCGCCCTCCCCCCCCCCCCCCGTTTACCCCAGATAAGACACTTCTGTTATACTACCCACCCCCTTACTGTATCACGTTGTAGAACACATAACAAACTCAATAAGACGCTTTTATGATTGGAACAATAAGGAACAATGCGTTCATTCACACGTTCGAGTAAACTGCGCTTTTATGCGATGTCAAACAAACTTGCAACAGATGGAATGTTACCATGACAACCACGATGAATAAATTAGATCATCCGAGTTGTTAGCTTGTTATCGGTATGGTTAGCAGTGCTTCTTGAATTACGATTTAGCAACCCGCTACGAAGATTTTAAATGGCTATTGTATTACAGGGCATAACCGCTTGTTGATTGGTCGATATGGTAAGGGCATAGGCAGCGTGCAAAATCTACACACATAAAAGACATACCTATGCACGTGTGTGTTATGCACTGGTCTGTGAAAACAAAAGTGATCATCCAAGCGAGTTACGTGAGTTCGCCGCCAGTTATCGTCCAAAGTGGCATTTTGGCAATGAGATAAGGCCTAGCTGACAGATAGGCTATCGGGCTGTTATGAATATGGCCACTGGACAATTATCCCTGCCACACCGGCAGCGCTCCAACCGGCGGTGGCATGGACTCATGCCCCCGCTCGGGCAGGCCGAATAAGCACTGCCACTATGGCTCACCAGACCCGTCGATTGGCAAAGCCAAAACGCCATACGGGATCTATCGTGGCAAGCCCTTGCGTTTGTGCACCAACAGTTAGCTCAAATGGAGGTGAACCATCCTTGCTAACTCCGGCCACACACACGCGTATACCCGCGACCGTGCAGACTTGACTTTCCGTCCGTGTCGCTATTAAAGGGCAACTGTGTGGTTTGTCTGACCATGCTGATTGAGCCGGGGCCAGCCAGTGACCACTCAATACGCTGCGATATAGCGTTATATGACGTCATATCAGACGCCGGAGTACGAATTTCCGACGAACCTGAACTCGTGGATGGACGAGTGCTCAAATTGGCCTGAAGACGAGAGACAACCTCAATGACGTCATTTCTCGCTTAAATGACGTCATTTCTTCGTCGTCCTCGTAGACAACGTGGCTTGCGAAAAGACACTACTATATATCGGTCAATAAAGGAGTTTAACTGATTTAGCATAATATTACAACAATATTGTACTTATTCTTGTAAATGTATTGTGAAGCCGACATTAGTACATGTATGTCACGGAAAAATATCTAAAAAATGAAAAATATATAATTACATGTAGTCAGTTTAAAGGTACCGTTGAATATTGGTATTTCCCTAAGTGCCCCCCGATATTCTTTTGTGAGATCATGAAAAACTGACTGTCAAATTTGAAAGAACATACAATTTGAATGACAGAATAAACTTTATTTGATAAAAATCGGTTCAGAAACGGCTGAAATATCCATTATATATTATATCCATTATATTTTTTATACAAAAGATTCTTCACCGGCAATCACCGGGGGATATTTAGACTTTAAAACAAAAAAAAAATTAAAATGCTTAAAGACTACTTTGAAAAAAATCTGAATAGGTTTTAAAAAGTCGTTGATGATATCTCTATTGAATCATTATTTTAACAAAACATTAAATGCACAATTTTGTATGGAAAATGGCTAAAACCAGTGATTTTTAAAAATAATAATAAATAATAATGGTGGCTACTTAAATAGCGGCCTCTTGTGTTGTAACGGCTTTTTTTGAATGATAACAGGGGTTTTACTTAGTCGTTTGTAATTGTGTATACTTTTCGAGCATGGTGAAATTATAACTATTACTTTGTACCGTAACGGTGCAGGTTTTGGTTACTAAAGTTAAGTTTGACCAATACTCAATTATCCCTTTAAGCGAGGTTTGATTATTTTGTTTAGTATTCGCTTATGCCGTTATTTGATCTGTGCGCGGGTCACGTAGCTAGCGCGGGTCACGTAGGGGTTACGCACAGCAACGTGGTACTCCGTGGATTCTGTGTGCGAACTTTCTCACCGGGTGAATACATGTATAATGCACAATTAAACGTTGGATGTCGTTTTATTAGTTTGAAGTCTATAACTCCACGAAAAAGAGATTTCAAGCCCTAATTTTTTGAAGCATGCTGTTAAATGACATTTTCTTTCATATAAGACAATAACCTCGCAACTTGGCTTGCAAAAGAGGGCATGTCCCTTTAAGAAACCGATTCTCAACAAAGACGATACATCCAACTATGGCCATTGAGCAACATCACATTTACAACTAAGGTTCTAGGCGGAGGGCCAAAGTCGAAAAAAAGTGACTTTAGGTTGCCAGATCTCCACAACAAGTTTAAACCGATTTTAATTTCAAGTATTTTTATTGAGACAAAATAATTCAGAGGTCTACCTCAACAAATTTGTTGCGAACACCTCCAAATCCAAGATGGCGTCCAAAAAAGCAGTCGTTTTGTCTTGCTATAGATAATTGGCAAAATTTACCAAACGACACCTCAAATCAGCATTATTTTGCAACCATATAATTTCCTATAATCTGATACCAAACACCATGGGTTTCAGGATATGTAACACTGTCATTTTTAGCCCCAAACTCAAATTTTAGGCATTTTTTCCCAACAATATGCAATTATTGATTTACATTATTACGCATAAATCAATCATTGTATTAGTAGTTGAATTTATACTTTTCAAAAAACTGTCCAATTATATCAACAATACTCTGTGAAAATTCCAAGTGTGTACCGTATCTGAACAAAAAGTTATAGTACTTGGAAGTCAGCATTTGATATCGACAAAACGGGTAGTTTTGCATGATTTCTCATGCTGTACAGGGTGTCTCAAAAATATGTAATCTTGATTATAGGATTTGTGTACCAAATGATTGCGTCAATCTCAGGACACCTTCAATTCCAGTTATTAAACATCAACAAAACCACCATTTCCTGTAATATGATGAATATTCCACCATCATTAAGTAATCCGCGTAGATGTCGTGTCTGTCTTGTATTTTGTTTAAATGCATTTATCATAAATCAAGCGCTAAAAATGAACTTAATTCCACTCCACATGGAGCATTGCAATCAGCTGCATACTGACGCGCCTGCTATGCATATTGCGAATTCGAATCATACTGGGTGCCCATGATGTGTTTAAAACATTGTCAAGATCATGTTCATTATCTTGAGTAAGTGTCTTACTGAAGTACACAATATGCGGGACATAGTATGTGCAGAGCGTATCTAGATTCAAACACCATCTTGATCGCAAGGCACGCACCCTTCATGCCAATCATATCTTAGTTAATGTACCTGGAGACCAAAAAGGTCTATACAAATTGGCTGACTTAGTATTAACACAAAACAAACTTAATTGCTTAACCAATATGTACACCACCGAAAAGCCTCAGCAAGCCGAATGTTTATTTTTTGTGCACTACACTGTACTCGTGTAACCATGGTAACAACAGCAGATTATGGACAGAAATACCAAATCACCAAATATTTATTTTAAAAACTTAAAATTAGCAGGTAAACGGTGTCATTTTACATGTGATTTGTTTTCCTTCATGTTCACGCGAAAATTAGTGTTCATAATACGGCTTGTAGTACCCAGATATATAATTTATTGTATTTCTATTGTTGTTGTTACTAGGGTTACAAGTGTACAAGGTGGTACAAAAAGTTACTGTACGATAAACATATAGCCTATTCAAAGTTTTCTTCGAACCCTGAAAAAGTCTAGCTAACAGTGGTGTTCCGAATAATAATCATATTAAAAACATAATCATCCAGATATGGTCGGTCCAACTGTAAAGGACGCGCGCCTCTCATTCGAATATTGCACTAAATAGTGCACTTTGCATAATGGATTTATTATTGCAGTGAAATTACCGATACACTATTTTCGTGTATTGCAAACCGATGGCGGCATATTCATGACATAAAAGAAGAAAACTGAAGGTTTTGTTGAAAACGGGTATAAACAATATGTCATTATTTAGGAGCATTTCTTGAATAAAGTCCGTAAACAAGAATTACATTTATTGGGGCACCCTGTATAGTGTTCGAAATCGTACCAAATTTCTGTATTTGTCGATATCAAATGCTGACTTCCAGCTATTATAACTTTTTGTTCAGATACGGTACACACTTGGAATTTTCACAGAGTATTGCTGATATAACTGGGCAGTTTTCGAAAAAGTATTAGTTCAATTCCCAATGCAATTATTGATTTATGCCGAATTACGTAAATCAATAATTTTATATTTTGGGGGGAAAATGCCTAAAATTTGAGTTTGGGACTAAAAATGACCATGTTACATATCCTGAAACCCATGAAATTTGGTATCAGATTATAGGAAATGTTATTGTCTTTAATATAGTTACAAAATCATGCTGATTTTAGGTGTCGTCTGGGAAATCTTGCCAGTTATCTATAGCAAGTCAAAACGGCTACTTCTTTGGACGCCATCTTGGATTTGGACGTGTTCGCAACAAATTTGTTGGGGTAGACCTCTGAATTAATTTGTCTTATTAAAAATACTTGCAAATAAAATTGGTTTAAACTTGTTGTGGAGATCTGGCAACCTAAGTCCTTAAGGAAGCCACTTTTTCGACTTTGGCCCTCCGCCTATTATCGAGAAAGCGGTTGCTTCCCAATTTTGTGGCTACTTGATTGATGAAAATGTTTACGACCCCGTGTAATCAGCCTTTCGATCGTGTCAGAGCACAGAAACTGCTCTATTGAAACTACCAAATTACACTTTGCATTTCTTTAATGAACGAAAGTCAGTACTTCTAGTACTATTGGACCTAAGTGCAGCTTTCGACGCTGTCGACCAAAATATTGTACTGCAACGACTTAAATCTCACTTTTCTGTGACAGGTTCAGCTCTCCAATGGTTTACCTCATATGTGCATGGCTGGACGTCGCGTGTGTTTTTTCAGATCCTCAGACTTTGAAATTTGGAGTACCCCAGGGATCTGTACTCGGACTCATCCTGTTCAGCATTAAATATCACACTAATTTCCGATCTTTCGAAAATACAACCTTCAATTTATCATTTACGCTGATGATATTCAAACTTATGATCTATTCGACCATCGATCACCAGAAGATCTTTAAACAAAACCTACACTCCATATCAGAGTGTGTAACCGAAATTGAGAAGAGGATGTCATCAAATTTCCCAAAGCGTAACAGTTCCAAAAACCGAATTTTCGTTGATGCATCCTGTAAATTGTCAGGAGAATGATTTCCTCCACATTAAATTGAATGTTTCTGGTCACAAAATTAAAATTTCCTTCTAGGTTATGAACTTGGGTATATGCTTAGATTCTAACTATAAGCTTTTGTTACATGTAAGTAATGATGAAAAGACGTGTCATTTCCACTTTTTAAGCAATCTATGGCGAATTCTGGGATTCTTGAGTATTGCCACCTGCCATCATGTTGTTAGAGTCCTGATTTTGTCTAGGATTGATTATTGCAATAGCCATTTTCCCCCTCCAAAGACGAACATTTACAGTGTTGTTTATCAAGCTGCTCGATTAATTTACGATGTTGGTTGTGGGGCACATACATCATATTTGCATAGAGAACTGCCTTGGCTACCATTCAGTCAACGTATTCAGTTCAACATTTGTTTGTATGTGCATACAAGTCTTCATGAAATATCACCTTCCTATTTGAATATCACTTTGTACAAACCTAGTTGTAATCTTCCTTCCGACACGGGCACTTCCACACTTGTCGTTCCAGGATCTAATTTTGTATTTGTTGATACAAATATTCACAAAATATTGCAGCTTTTGTATCGTGGAATGCCCTACGACAACACATTAGACAGATTCCTCATGCATCCTTCCCTTGTCCTTGCTTTGTTATATTTTGTAAGTATCTTGTTGTTATTATTTCTATTTATTTGGTTTGCTTTATCTGGTAGAGCTAGCTTTGGTACACTAAACTTCTACACAGAATTTTGAAATTTTTCTCCATTAATTAATTATGGTAATTTATGCAAATTTATTCCAAAAATCACAAAAAATGCTTCTTCTCCTTCATTTCTCGACCGATTTTGATTTGGTTTGCTTTATCTGGTAGAGCTAACTTTGGTACACTAAACTTCTACACAGAATTTGAAATTTTTCTCCATGAATTAACTATGGTATTTTTTTATTTATTTATTTATTTATTTATTTATTTATTTATTTTTATTATTTATTTATTTATTTATTTATTTATTTTTTATTATTATTATTATTATTTTTTTATTTATTATTTTTTTAATTTATTTTTAAATTTGTTTAAATTTATTTATTAATTTTTTTCCCCATGTCCCTTCTGGGGCGTCAAATTTATATTTTTTTCACTCTATTTTTTTAAAATTAATTTTTATGTCCCTTCCAGGGCATCACATTTTAATTTTTTGACCAGTTGAAAAGTGTACCACATGAAATTTGCGATATTTGATGTTGCGAGATGCCGGATGAGCGCTACGTCATTGACGTTCTGGTTATATTAGCAAGCGCTATGATGGGTCAAAACCACTATCTCGGCACAATTGAAAAGTCAGAAAAGTGAACAAATAAAGTATTTGCAAAATGTTAAATTTCAATGCCAATCTAAAGGACATACATAAGAGTATTTAATCCTAAAATATGATCACCTAATATTACTCTGCAAGAATACTGTGCTTAATTTTAATGAAGAGGTGTAACATACGTTACCCTCGACATTTCACATGA
Source organism: Echinarachnius parma (assembly GCA_037951105.1). Classification (NCBI taxonomy): domain Eukaryota; kingdom Metazoa; phylum Echinodermata; class Echinoidea; order Clypeasteroida; family Echinarachniidae; genus Echinarachnius; species Echinarachnius parma. The sequence goes on along the minus strand of JBAMJV010003622.1, from coordinate 65,660 downwards.
GAGCTAGCTAGCTTTAAAGTTGGTAATTGAAGGTTGCACTCCTGAAAATAAGCAGTAAAGTGTGTGTAAAATCATACAAAAATATGTTTTAACCTCACATCTAGTCGAGGGTCCGTTAATGATATACAGCGATATGTGACTGGGTAGTAACGTAAGTGTCACAATGGGTAACGTAAGTTACATAAGTGTTTTTCGGCCACCATGTTGACATTTCAATTGGCTACTCAGCTGACCCTGTACCACATATAAATGACGTATACGAATGTAACTTCAATTTAGATAGTAATAAATTATATTATACACACAATTAGGAATGCATGGTAACGTATGTTACGTCATGTAAGTTACATCTTTGAATTCAATCGGTTAAATTGGCAACATTTAGTTGAACCTAGTTTTCATTTTCTCGTAATAACGGTCTACTTCATTGGCCTTAACTCCAGAATAGTCGTTCATATTACAGTGGTTACCTATATTTTGAAATCGTAGTAACGTATGTTACACCTCTTAAATCTACCTTTTTATGATGTCTGTTTCAAATGTCCCCAGTCAAATTTATTTTGTATCTTGATGTTCAAACATGTTTTAACTTGTGTGCAATGTTCTCATGGTTATAAAAACAATATAATCATAATCATATCCAATTATTTAGTATAATAACAGTAACGTATGTTTCAGTAGATTTGGCGACACATTTCCAATGGCCATTACAATTGTAAATGAAGTGGGATCATCAAAACTTTTATTACATTTTATGGAACGCGGCGCTGCTGTAATGAAACCGCACTTGTTCTGCTTCCATGTACTCTTATATTTGTACCAAACTGGAAAAACTGAATAAATTTGTCTCGGTCATATTCTAACCCCTGTCATTTGCTTATTTAATTTTAAATCGCTTTAAAGGCAATGGTGAGTGTTGGTCAAACTTAACTTTAGTAACCAAAACCTGCACGATTACGGTACAAACTAATAGTTATAACTTCACCATGCTCGAAAAGTATACACAATTACAAACGCCAAAGTAAAACCCCTGTTATCATTCAAAAGAGCTGTTACAACTCGAAGTGTCAAATTAACTCTAAGAGTTAGCCAGCGCGAAGCACTAGCGTTCTAGGTCCTATATAATACGGGAATGTAGTGCAGTGCGCGGTAATAGTATGTGTAGTAGGCATGTATCGCAACTCGCAAGCCCCATTCGTTCGCCTTTCGTTCAGAGTCACTAACACACGGAGAGAAGTCCATGAGGCACATATATCACTGATTGTTTGCGGAATGGAGGGAAAAATCATAATCTTAATCCACCCGATAGTTGGATCACATATCGGAGAGTGAATTGCTGGTAAGTACCGTATCATATGTATAGTTTTAAGCACAATTAGCGTGCACAAAAATATTTGGTTTCAGTTCTTTATGAAGACCTAGAACGCTAGTGCTTCGCACTAGCGTTCTCTAAAAAGTGATACCCGGGCGTCAACCACTTTTATATGATATTTTGAAAGCCAATTCCACAACAATTAGAGCATTTGAATGGGAATTATTATTATTTCCCATGTTTTTTTCGATGATCTTTCATATGGAATTGAAATCAGCCAAATCCGTTACAATTTATGTCGGGGGGCACTTTGGAAATTACCAACACTCACCATTGCCTTTAAAGTTATGGTAACTTTTACGAGACGGACCCTCATTATCAAATAAAAGGAAAAGTTTGCTGGTGTAAAGTTAAATCTCTTCACTAGGAGAGCAAGATCACTGGCGAAACAATATTTCACCAATTGTGCCGAGATAGGGAATAGCGCTATATAAGTAACTTGTATCATGATTATTATTATTAAGGTTATACATATACATATGTATAACCTTATTGATTTTGTTCGAATTTTTATTATTATTTATTTATTCTTCCCATCAATTTTGTTCGTCGATTATCTCAAGATCAGATGAATCAAATATCATGAATCTTCACAAGATGATAGATCATGTTCTAACTTAGAACTGCCCACTTTTTCAGTGACGTCACATGACTGTGACGTCATCAGGACGCCATTTTGTCAAATGTTAATAATCATCATATCTCAGTCATGAAATATCAATTTCAATTCAAATTTCGCATCAATATTAATCAGGTCAATAGTCATCTTTTAAGCTCATGCGCGTGCAATTACACTCAGAGACGCGCGCGTACGCGTCCGTCAAATGAAAAAAATGTCAAAAAATGCTCAAAACCTCAACCCGAGTAATTTACTATATGTTTTAGACAATTTTAAGCGTTTCAAAAAATTCGTCGGCGCGCGCGTATTTGCGCGCGTAACGCGAATGAATAGTAAAATTGTCGTTTTTTCACATGTTTTGCATTCCTTATAGATCCCTCAACACACCCTATCAATTTGAGTCATTGTTGACTCATAATAACGGAGTACGCGCGCGTCAAAGTCAAAATTACGCGCGCACGCAAATTGGCAAAATATGGTAAGAACATACTTTTTTTATTCGGCCATAACTTTTTAAAAAGTCCACAAATACAAAGTTTTCTTTTAATATTCGGATAGATTATGAGTTGTAGATACGAATTCATACCTCATTTATGCAGAGTAAATGTTATAAAGTCATCGTATTGACGGTTAAAGTTGAAAATGCGAATTTTACTCAATTTCAATCAATGTTGAAATCGATCACAGTGTACTTTTGACCATATCTCACTTATTCTCCATCAGTGTACTCCCAAATTTTTAAATATATTAGCTGATGTTCTGCTCTATTCGCAATCTATTCACACCATTTAGTTTTGTTCAATGGATCCTGATGAATTGTTTGATTGGAAATGAGAGTTCAAATCTGTTACAAATTGAGGGTTAGCCAAAACGTATGTTATCGACATATAACTGCTAAAGGATTATGCTACCAATGTGAAACTTCGCATGTAGATAGGGACTTGCAAGCCCAACATTTCATAAGTTAACACCAAATCGCGAAAATGCATATTTCATCGCCATATTTACCGTCAAAGGTCAAATAAATCAAGCATGAATAACCACGTACGCCGTGGACATGAAATTCAGCACACATGTAGGTTATAATGAAAGGAACAATTTTCATTAGATACGATCGGATTATGAAAATGGTGTTAAGGATATGTAAATTAGGTTCAAAGGTCAAATAATTCACTGTTACAATGACAAATGCTGTGTGCAATCACTGATATATCGTTCCCGATTTCCCATTTTCGTTAAGAGATCTAATGTTGGTCTCGTGGAACAAGTTGTGACGCAAGATCTAAGGCTCGTGGGTTCGAATCCAAGACAATATTTTTTTAATTTCTTTTTTCTTCTTTTTTACTTTTTATTAGGGGGGGGGGGGAGTATGTGATATTATTTATATGATGATTGAGTAGTTATTTTTGGAATAATGCTTTTATCATAAGAATTTGATATGTATAACCTTAATTCGTCAAAAGTGACGAATTCAAAATCTAGTTTATATTTTTGTTTACAACGGTTGCAAAAAAAAAAAAAGAGATCATTACCATATTGTTTCCTCTGTCCCCTCTGAAGAACTAACGGCCATCCCTTCTTCAGACAGTTATGAATAGACGGGCCTGTGGATACGAATGAACAAAGGGAAAATAGATATTTTCAAGTTCATGCATTAGTAACATTGTCCAAATCCTCGAAATCCTATCTGAATTTTAGTGGTTCACTCATACTTCATTATAATTTTATTAACAATAGAAGCACGGGACAGGTTTTATTTTTTTTAATTTCCCTTTTGTGAACAAAATATTTATGATTGAAGTGTTTCAGATCTGTTAAACTAAAATAACTTCTCTTACCTTTGGTCGCTGTGATGATACAGCAGGCGATAATGAAGACTAATAAAGTCACATATCCACCTTAACAAAATACAATGCAAAAAAATATTTGTAATCAATATGAATTATGAATCTAGGGCCTACATAAACACAATTATATTGAATGTTATTTAATGAATCAAAGAACTGGAAAATGTTATATATATCCATTTTAACATTACTATTTATGTAGACTAACATATTTGTAGAGGTAGAGGGGGAACTCAAAATACCAATTTAGGAGATCTGTAGGAAGTCTTAAAGTGATCTCCGTGAACCCTTATGGAAAATTGTGCAAGCTTGCAGCAAGCTTGCAGTGCTAGCTTGTCGCAAGCTTGGCGCAAGCTTGCCGCAAGCTTGCATTGTACCAAAAATGCTAATGTGATGACATTTATTAGCCAATCAGGGCAAAGGTGCAAGGTTGCCGCAAGCTTTTGCAGCAAGCTTGCATTGTACTAAAAATGCTAATGAGATTCAAATTAGATGACATTTCATTGGCCAATCGGGGCAAAGGATATGCTTGAACATGAAAGGTTGCAGCAAGCTTGCTGCAAGCTAGTGAGCTCGTAACCTGCAACCTTGCTGCAAGCTTGTGAGCTTGTAACCTGCATCCTGTGCAAGCTTGTTGCAAGTTAGTAACTTGCTTGCATGTATCTTGCATGGTTCCAAAAATGCAAATGAGATTGCGGCAAGCTAGTAAGCTTGCAGCTGCACTCTCGCTGCAAGCTAATGAGCTTGTAACCTGCAACCTTGCTGCAAGCTAGTGAGCTCGTAACCTGCGATCTTGCTGCAAGGTAGTGAGCTTGTTACCTGCTGAAGATGAACTGGTCTAGTACGTACTCTTTGAATTGGCATTTCATAGATGTGCATGTTTCTCAATTTGGCAACACAGTCATCAATCGATTCTCCATCTACCTGCTTCAGCCTCTGGAACGAGTATTTTTGGATCCAATGATTTGCTCAAAGTGTATGGTAAACTGATCACTTCTACACTCTCCTTGTCACATTCTCGTTCAAATGTGAATTAACTATTGAACAGTTCTATATTTTGCCTAGCTGCCCATATGGTAGCGAGACTTTTCTTTCTCATTAGCATCCTTCAGAACGCTTGAAAACATAAAGTAGCATTTCTGTTAGAATATGTCGAAGGTATGTACCACATTTGGTGCTTCCCAGTCCATGTAGGGCGCCATTACTGGAGTATGTATAGTGCAGCCATCCTTCTGAGAAATTGAACTGAAAGTGGAAGTGACCGGAAACTGCAGCAATGTTTTAGCTCATGGGTTTGTACAGTGTTATTCGCAGTGTTGAACAATCTGATGATTATTATAACCACTGCCTCCATGTTGTGTCCTGTGGTCACAAGTGATACTCTTATGGTCAAAACCACTAAAAATGCACAATGTACAATGTGTGGGTGTCTCTTTGATCAGGTCAGAATTATTTACATATTTTGTAGAACTTATAAACCGAGTGTTATTCTAATGACTTTTCTAAGTTCTGCAGTTTAATGCAATGATTAACATGTCATTTTTTTGAATATCTTAACCCATCAAGTACGAGAGCTATTTTAAGGCAAAATTCATAATTATTTTCCTCAGCAAATTTGCAACTCCTGAGGTCTGCAAGCTTGCAGCAAGCTCGCATGACCTGAGGTTGTAATCTGCAAGCTTGCAGGACCTCAGGGTGTATTCTACACGCTTGCAGGACTTGAGGTTGTATTCTGCAAGCTTGCAGGACCTCAGCGTGTATTATACAAGCTTGCAGGACCTCGGGGTGTATTCTGCACGCTTGCAGGACCTCAGGGTGTATTCTGCACGCTTGCAGGACCTCAGGGTGTATTCTACAAGCTTGCAGGACCTCATGGTGTATTCTGCACGCTTGCAGGACCTCAGGGTATATTCTACAAGCTTGCAGGACCTCAGGATGTATTCTGCACGCTTGCAGGACCTCAGGGTGTATTCTACAAGCTTGCAGGACCTCAGGTTGTATTCTACAAGCTTGCAGGACCTGAGGGTGTATTCTACAAGCTTGCAGGACCTCAGGGTGTATTCTGCAAGCTTGCAGGACCTGAGGGTGTATTTTACAAGCTTGCAGGACATGAGGGTGTATGCTGCAAGCTTGCAGGACCTCAGGGTGTATTCTGCAAGCTTGCAGGACCTGAGGGTGTATTCTACAAGCTTGCAGGACCTCAGGGTGTATTCTACAAGCTTGCAGGACCTCAGGGTGTATTCTGCAAGCTTGCAGGACCTGCATTTTTTATCCTGCAAGCTCGCAACACTGAAGCTTGCAGGACCTGAGGTTGTATCCTGCAAGCTTGCAGAAAGCTTGCAGGACCTTGGGGTATATTATGCAAGCTTACAGGACCCGAGGTTGTATTCTGCTAGCTTGCAGGACCTGAATTTGCATATATTGCAAGCTTGCAGGATCTGAGGTTGTATTCTGCAAGCTTGCATGACCCGAGCTTGTACCATGCAAGCTTGCAGGACTCAACCTCAGGTCCTGCAAGCTTGCGATAAGCTTGTACTAAGCTTGCAAGCAAGGTCTGCAATCTTAAATGTGTGAAAACACGTAAATAAGATTGCTGCAAGCTCACCGCAAGCTTGTTACAAGCTCGTTGCAAGCTTAGATTTATATAAGGGAAGTGTCAGATATTGAACAAAATGACATTTGGGACTTCAATCCTATATCATTATCATTGTAAAATACTGTAGGGTCTTTATTTTGTCATTAGGTTACCCTTGGTTATTTATCTTTGTTCTCTTGCTATTGGTATTTAGTTCAAGTTATGTTCTATTATGCTCATCCCCTTTGTCACAGTCACCCCATTCTTCTCTATCAACATCTGTTACTATTATGTTCAGTTATCTCAATCAGCTCATTCATGTCTACTGCTATTTCTGTTCTATTGTTTCCCTCTGGCGTGCTAGCCACTTCTATAGTTTTTCTCTTCCTCTCTCTCTCTTTCTCACCGTCTTAAACTCTCTTACATTGTGTTTGATCACCTTTCCTCATCCTCATCGTCACATGATCACATTCCATCATCATCTCATCTGTTATTGGTTCTTTTAAATAATAAGGTTAGTCCATTTTAGTTGTAGGTACGTTCTCAATTGGTTAATTTGCAGATTATATCTTTTGTTATTTTGTGTATATATTTGGCAGTATTGCCCTGAATAAAGCAGTGCATTACCAGACTTCAACTTGTACACATGTTCTTCCTTATGCGTTCTACTAATGTTCTTGGATGTCTTGTATGATTTGCTGCTTGCTGTTTTGACTCTGATTATTTTACTAGTTAATTTAAACATTTAGTCTGTTCCACCCTCGTCCACGTACCTTATTAGTTAATACATTTCCGTGTATTACAATACAATTGAACGATTTGTGAAAGTTTGAAAGAAAACACATGTTTACCTAGTGAAAAAAACGAATATTGGGTTCATATTTTATCACCGAATACTGATGGCCTGCTGTAGATTTGTTGCAATTGTCCGTTTGACGATATCCGCGCTGCCCTGTCTATTGGCCCGCGTCCATGATCGCGTGGCACGCCTGCCGGGCGTGTTCAGCTACAGCAATTGTACTTTTTACCAAAACCGTTGGGCAGCGCTTTTGACCCTAGTATTATCAATGATAATTATCTTCATACTAAAGGGACATTTTGAAAAAATCTAACCCTATTTTATTCTTCTCTTACCATAAGCTAAACATGGTAGAAGAGAAACGAGGAAGCTCTAAGAAATTTTCGTGGAGTTAGACACTTTACAGGGATCACTTTAAGATCAACTCTAAGGATCAACTTATAGTCATCCATGGCATTCTGGACAGTTATTTTATGATAGGCAGTACAAATATGAAAGAGAAATTGGGCATTAGTTATTAGCAGCTCTTGGGGTGATCTTAGCATGAATAATCAATAATTAAAGGGAAATGACAGTAGTGGGAAATGCCCCACACAAACAAAAATGAAATGTACGCTCTTATTACCAATCATGTGAAAGAATATAATGTTACTAATATGGGATTATACAAATTCGGCCAGGAAACCACCTACTAATGGACATATTTGCTTAATTATAAAACTGATTGACAGTAAATCGATCGCCAACGCGGAATCGCGCATACGCTACATGCAAAAGTCAAAATATATGCTTTCTTGTATGCTGCCCGTATGCTGGCTTGTCGATATCTCCAGCTCAGCGCTAGCGGCGCAGACAGGTGGGAACGGGCAGTGGATTTATAGATTTCACAGGCGGCCATTAGATTTGTTTCCGATAGTTCTGCATGTAACAATGCTTAGGTTCGGATTTTACCACACAAGCCCTTTTTAAATACTTATTCAACAATATTTATCAATTATTTGGGCCAATATAAATGTTTTCTGTAACTTTCCCAAAACTGTTATTCATCTTAAATATGCACCATAAAGAAGTAATCTAAATCAGATTGCCTTTCATATTATCTTAACCCTTGCTTTGGCTATTCCATTTGTATTACTTCTTTGTGCATAACGCACACAATGCACACAATGCTGGTTTCATTTTTCACTGAGTATACATTATCTTGTCTTATTCACTAGTAATTTTGGAAGTATTGCTGCATCGGGCTAGATTGGTAATGGTGGCAAGTGCCTAATATAGATAAATACATTACTCACAAATTATGTTTGATCTTACTATGAGTATCTTTTTGAAACTGTTGGTTGGGTATGGCTCCTGAGGTGTTGCTATAATAAAAAAATGTTTTCAACAAAGAAACAAATAATTACTTTTAAAAGCATGTTTGTAAAAGCTGATCAAAAGCCTATTCCAATTTAGTTTTTGAATAAAGCTACAAACATAGAATACCAAATATTGTTCTTAAAATTATACCTCTAGGACAAAATGATTTTCATGAAAACCCCCAAAACCATGGTGGCTAAGCGTGTCATATACAGTGCGAGTCAAAAAAAAACGAAACCGGACTTTGATAGCTTATAAATCCATAAATCCAAAAGTATATATGTTGATATTGGTATCATGTTAAAGCTTGAGGACTTCCCTTTAAAGTAATATATCATACACTCTGATCACTTCACGCTTCACCGAACGCGACCTAATTATCCAAAGGCATGCAAAAACTACCGTGTCCAAGTTTGCAGTGTTCTTGTTTTGTGAATGGTTGCATCTGTTGTTTGATTGTCAAAGATAACTTCATCCTGCATGTCCTATTCAGGGGCCCCTCCCTCCAAACAGTGTGGTTGCTGATGTGAGGACAGTGTGTGATTCCCTTCCACCTTGATAAACATGACAAAACTGGCAACCACCTGATATTTTGTTGTGATTCACCAAATGATATTTTTGAAATGTTAATTTGAAGAAAAAAACGTAAACAGATGCATTCATTCATGATAAACACAACAAAAAACATAAGTCCCCCATATTAAAAATAGCGTAAAAACGATAAAGTTTTGAGCAAAATAACTTAGCAGGATTGTTCCTACACTGATTGACTAGCTTTTCTGTGAAAATAAGATTGATCCGCCATGTAATGCATGAGTGAGCACACATTAAAGGCAAAATTGTCACTTTTCAAAGTCACAAGAGTCAAAAAGTTAACATTTTGCCTTTAATGTGTGCTCACTTATGCGTGACTCGACGGACCAATTTTATTTTCGCACATAAGTTATTCAATAAGTGTATAAACAATCCTGCCAAGTTATTTTGCTCAAAACTTTTTCGTTAAAAAGTTATGCTATTTTGATTAGGGGGGACTTAACTTGTTTTGTTGTGTTTAGAACAAGAAAACGACAAACTTGGACACGGGTAGTTTTTGCATGACTTTGGATAATAAGATCTTGCTCGATGATGCGTAAAGTACTCAAAATGTGTGATATATCATTTTAAAGGCAATTTCCTAAGCTTAATGTGATACCAATATCAACATATATATGTTTGTAATTGTGGATTTATAAGCTATCAAAGTCCGGTTTCGTTTTTTTTGACTCTTTTTTTGACATTTGATTGGAACGAGATTTATAAAAAAACCTGACTGTGACAGACTGGCTGGAGTAGTGTTTGGCAAGACGTTGGTGATAAGTGTAGTGCTGACCGATGAGTTGCTGGTTTCTTGATTGGGGGACACAAACTGATTGCATGCATCCTTTTCAATTGTGGACTCATTATCGGCGGAACAGCACCGCAACTGGTATTTTGGATCCACCCAGAAAGCAGCAGTCATGTATGTGCCATGATGCCTTACAGGTTGAAGATATGGTGTTTGAATGTTGTTCTGAAGACAGACCAGATACCCACAGTCATCATTTCCAAGTGTAGCATTACAGTACACGATGAGCCAGTGTTCATCAAGAAGAGTAGGTGTTTGAACTTCACATACTGCTTTCCCTGGTTGGTATGCTACCTCAAGGAAAGTCTCATATGTCCGATGTTTCCTTTGTGTGTTTTCCACTACAATAACAATATAACTAGCTTCATCAACTATTTGTAAATCAGAAATGTTGACAGAAAGCGTAAGATTTCTTTCTGATTGTTGAAGTTGTACGCTGAAGCGACCATCCTGACCTGGTCGTAGTCCTTTTAGGTCGATCTTGTTCAGGTAATAAATGCTTGATGAATGCCCACAAGAGATACAGAAATAGTATACTGTGTATCATTCTGTGTCAGTTGATGATGGAATGGTAGTGTAACATTTGTTCCTCTAGAGAATGCGAGGGATGAGATCCCATGGACAGGATGCGTGATCAGGTATATGAAGAGCAGGTAATGCAGCAATTGTAATCCCATGTTGTACCTATGTAAGATAAACAGAAACAAACATACATGTCAAAAGACTCGGACAGCAAATAAATGTGTAGAAATATGATAAAAAATGTAAATTTTTGCACTTTCCGCCCTTGGTTAACTAGTCTGTAAAGCGGCAAAAATGGCAATGCATGATTATCTGCAACGTGCTCAGGGTGTGTGGTGATCATCCTAAATGGAACGTCATGACAGCCTTTTCTCAGAGTGAAATTTCCATTACCGTATTTGTCGGTGTATTAACCGCTCCGGTGTATTAACCGCACCCCTAAAAAAAAAAAAAAAAAAAAAAAAAAAAAAAAAATGGTGGTTAATACGGTCGTGTATTAACCGCACCCCCCTTTTTTTTTTTTTTTTTGAAAAAAGGTGCGGGTAATACACCGACAAATACGGTATGTAAATTGCCAACACAACCAACACTATATATTTGCAGGAAGAAAGTATTAATTGTAAATCATTCTGATAGGGACCATGATATGGTAGTGCATGCCTTCTGTGCTATTCCTATTGTATAATCTTGCTCATGTGCATTTTGAATTCAGTACTGCATGTGTATTAAAGGTACAAACCATGTTTTGAGAAACCCTCAAACAAAGGATATATATTCTTCTTCTTAATATCTTTCCTCTGCGGCAAAAGTGAAAGCATAATTGTACCTATCTTGAAATGTAAAAGGATAATACAACAAATGCCTTGATATGGATTGGTTTTTTGATGAAATACAATTAACCCACTGATGGACTGCATGTGTTTTACATGAAAAATTGTTAAGCGTGTCGCAAGCTAGTGTAAGGTTGTTATTTTGACTTAGTTTCTAGTTCAGGTCATTCCATTGTCTCATCCCCCTTTTGGTCACATTCACCCCATTCCATCCACATCTGTTTGCATCCTTATTCTTTTGATCACTATCCATTCATGTCCTATCCCACATCGTTGGCCCAATGTAGGCGGTCATGTTGGGCCAACGTCAAACGTGATGTCTAGCCCACGTCATTCTTGCCGCTGGGCCCTCGTTGGCCCAACCCCCATACGCCAACGTCAATTGCCAATGTTGAGCCAACGTTTGCCCAACCATTTATTTTGCTATTTCTGACGTCAAGCCAACATTGAGCCGACTAAACCCCAACGTTAATACGACTATATAAGTCAATGTCGGGCCAACGTTAAAACGTGACGTTTTGCCCACGTCATTCTTGCCGCTGGGCCCTCGTTTGCCCAACCCAACAAGCCAACGTCGTACAAGTGTTGGGCCAACGTTTTCCCAACCCTTGCCCAACCTTTCAGTTGGCTAATTATGACATCGGGCCAACGTTTAGCCAACCTTGGGCCAACCTTGAGCCAACCTTGAGCCAACCTTGAGCCAACCTTGAGCCAACGTTGAGCCAACCTTTAGCTAACAATACGAACAATTAAAAAAAAATTATTAATAGGCCTTGCATGGTGTTACAAATTTTACACTTCCGTCATGCAACCACTAAATCCTACATCCTTATCCTACACCTAATCCTATACCTATCATCCTATCATCCTATCATCCTATCATCCTATCCTATCCTATCCTATCGTCTTAACAATATACTATGCAATCGACTTAGTATATATATACCTATACATACTATGTACATTTGTTAATAGTTAGTAAATGCCGAGAGTAGATTCTAAAATAATCAGCCTTTGAATCATATTCATAAGACTATTATTCAGGTGTCATTTATAGTTTTAAAAATTATATAGAAAAACAAGGACATGATAACACTGTTTTCAATACAAATAATAGCAAAAATAGGAATTTTTCTGTTCACTATTATGATCGTTTATAATCGATCATGAACCCCGATAGCAATTCTGCGTTGGCCCAATGGGTGATTTCAAGTATGGTGTTTAGGGCTGGTGTTAGTGTTTATAAAACTGGCGTTTGTGTGTAATAAACACTAACACCGGCCTTAAACACCATACTTGAAATCACCCAATGTCGGCCCACTTACGACGCATTGGGATCGATTGCGCAACGAACCTTTACCGATCATAAATCACTAATTAATAGGTGTATCAAAGTGAATAAAGAGGGGGCTTTGCACCCCCAATATTTTGTTAATAAAATTTAATTTAATTGTATTAATTTACCAATTCAACAACATAATATAATGTACAATATTTCACAATTTCCCGTCATTTATTAAAAAGGATAGACATTGCATAGTATATTAGTCAAAACTAGCCCTTGAACAACTATATAAACAATACAAGTATATACTGCACATTATATTATCGATAATATTACAACTAATTATATAGAAAACAGGGACATGATAACACTGTTTTCAATACAAATAATAGCAAAAATAGGAATTTTTCTGTTCACTATTATGATCGTTTATAATCGATCATGAACCCCGATAGCAATTTACAAATTTAACAAAATCATATAATGTACAATATTTCACAATTTCCCGTCATTTATTAAAAAGGATAGACATTGCATAGTATATTAGTCAAAACTAGCCCTTGAACACCTATATAAGCAATACAAGTATATACTGCACATTGTATTATCTATTATATTAATACGGTAAGCTTCAACCCCCCAAATGCCTCCCACTCGAGATATCCTCACCCCGAGAATTCGGCGACTCCCCGACCGTCGGGATCGAAGGATATACGTTTTGCGGAGGACAATAAGGTATTCCCGAGTCGCTCCCGCCCCGTGGTCGTCCTCCAGATCGAAGAAAAAGGAAAGTCAGCAATGCCAATTGCCCGTTTAAGACGCCGAGCACTGACTAACGATTTATTGCCGTAAAAGTAGTTGTAAGAATATAAATTGGAGTAGATAAAACAAATAATATATCGAGAATCCATTTTAGATATAACACGTTGCGAAACTACCCAGGTTTTTATAAATACCAATATTTATATTACGCGGATGGTATGGTAATGATCGCTATTGCCGATTGCATCGTGTTTGTAAGTGCATGGACGACAAAATGCGACAACTTCAATTTAGCTGCGGTTATACAACGCGCAATGGCTGTACAGCCGTGTATACACGTCGCGCAGTCATCGAATTTACCCCACCGGACCGTAGTTTATTTGCATTGCTCACTGACCTGCTGACCATCGTCTCTGGTCACTATATATTCGCCCTACCGTACACGATACTATAATTGCGCCAGCTTGTGGTAAGATGTATTAAGTCCGCGAGCCCACATGCTTTGTACACAGCTGAGCGGGCATGCAAAGTGCATTGAAGTGAATAAAGCGGGGTGGTCAATGGTGGAGCAGGGGAGTTTTATACAATCTCGACATCTTGCGGTAAGATGATTGTATTATGCCATCCGCGAAGAGAAGACGCCTGGGGGTGGGGGGGGGGGGGATCAACGGCGAAGCTACTGTATATTAGCAAGTACACGAACATAGTGTACTGTATCTAATTTAATACAAGCGGAACAAATTATGGACTCTATAAAATATGGGGGATAACAACTTTGCATGGGTACTAAACCATTATGATTTTGTTATACATTGGCCGGATATCATTGGACGGGACCCTAATGCGTCGGGGGCACCGTCCAACGACGGGTTGTGGGGGCGGGATTGAGTCGCCCGTGTTTATTTTGTCTTATACTATTTAAATTATGACTCTGGGAATAGTAAAGATTTAAAGTATCGTTATGTCATCATCGCCTTTCTCTCACAAAAACCCGCGGATTTCCGCGGGTACAGCTAGTCGATAATATTACAACAATCCAAAATGTTCCAAAAATGTTTTCATACATTGTTGGTAGAACATAATTAAAATATATTGTAATTATGGTACAATTTAAGAAATCCATATCGTGACATTGTACATTTTTAGTCGCATGGAGGTTCATCTAAAATTACTGCCCCAATGTATGAAATGGACTGTTTCCTATATCTGTCTTGATTTAGCTATCTTGCATTTTGTTAATCAATTTTCCCCGTGAAATATATAGCAGTGGTTCAATCTTTTTTTCGTAATATTTGTATCTATATTACTACAAATGAAGTGCAATCCACTTGTGTTTTCATTAAAAGGATAGTTGAGTTTTGATAAAGAGAGTTCAGCTTGGTTAACCTGAGCTTTAGTAACTAAAACCTGCATCATTACATTACAAACAAACAGTTATAACTTACTCCACCATGCTCGAAATTAATAACACAACAAATTACAAATGACTAAGTAAAAAGCATGTTTCCATTAAAAAGAGACGTTAAAACTCAGGAGGATGCTCATTAAAAACATATTGGTTTTTAACCATTACAAATAAATCAACAATTATTCAAAAACATCTTTAATAGTACCTTTCTAAAAAGAAGAAGCAATTTTGAAATTTGTTAGGGGCCGATTCAAAGTTATATTGTCCGTTCCCTACAATTATTAAAATGTTAGGTTTATGGATATCTTAGGCTTTTCTGAAACAATTTTGATCAAATTAAGTTTATTCTGTCATTACAATTGTATGCTCTTTCAAACTCGACACTCCGTTTTTTATTATCTCACACAAATATTGTGTAACGGCCTCTATATACCAAAACTCAACTCAACTATCCTTTAATACGAATCCTTGATACCAAAAAAACTGTTTTGTCGGTAACGATTTCTAAAAAGCATGAATTTGGTATAATATATTTCCTTTACACCTATATGAAATGCGTCAATATTTGACCTCATTACATTTAAATCTATGTGTAAATACTCTCTAAAAAGTGAGAAACCGGCTAACAATCATCTGCAAACAATCCCAAATGGAAATAATAACGTAGGTTTGGAAATCGTTTATACAAATGAGGAAAAACGCTGGTACCACTACAGATCATTTTGAAACTCCATAATGTAATCGGTAATCAAGAAGAAAAAACATCATAAGTTAGAGTGATATCGGATAAATACCCTTTGACCACGGGCACCGAGTTGGATGTGTACAAAGTCTATGCGAATTTCATGAACATGAACATGCACTATAGGGAAAAGTGTTGTTAGTCCTTTGCGAAATCTAAGAAGATCCTGCTTGTAACACTTCCAGCATTTTTGTCACTGATTCGTACACAGTTGATGAATTAAATTGATCAATGCTATAAACTTCGCATTCTTCAGCCCTGCTCTAAAACCATACTGGTGTAGTGGTGTTCATAACATAATAACATAACTTGAACCGTGAACATTTGTAGACGTGGTGTGGCAAAATTTTCGTGTTCTCGTTTGTCCTTAATTAAGCAAGACAATTAATCCAATATTGCTGCGTTCTACCATTATATCGTGGACTGCGCCCTATTGACCAGCATGTCTTGCTCCCAAGGGATCAGAAAGTGCACGTGTGGATTGATTGTGAGTGTGTCCGATGACCCCCCGATGACCGGGGTAATAATATCTTTATTAGGCGCTATATAAATCGAAACATTATTATTATCTTATTTGTATTTTCATTATAAATTATAATTTCATCAAACGATTATTTGGCTGCATATTCGTGAATGCTACCCAACTAATAATTGGATGTTTTCTGAACGTTCTAAACAGGTTCAAAGTTGGTTATTTGGACGTTATGTGAAAACGTTTTAAAACGTGTATTTGTGGAAGATTGAAAACGTTTTTAAAACATTGTTTAAACGTTACCAAAAAAACAATAAAAAACCTTTCATGTATTTGCTTTCAAGTGCAAGGACCAGCAGAAACCCTGTCGGACGCTGGAGACGTTTTAAGAACGTTTTTTAAACGTTGATTAAAGACGAAGACCTACGTGACCTAATACAAACGTTTTGTAAACGTTTTGTTAACGTTTTGTATTTGCTGGGTAGTGCCCGTAATTAATGTACTCGGGTGTCTATTCACGAAAGCTTATGCGTATGCACTTATTCGGGAATTTGAAAGACCGATTCCAACAATTACACGACAATGCGTGAATTTGAATGATTTCGATTGAAAAAGTGTCAAATTGAGCGGGAAAATGTTATGATTAATAATAAGTATTCATCAATTGTATCATAACTCTGTTGCTATCATTTCATCGTTGGCCAAATCTCATTCAACCAACCAATAACGACACTACGTAGTAGGCAAAACGTTGGCCTAACGCTGGCTTGCCTACCGTCGAAATGTGGTTGTTTGTTAAAGGTTGGTTTGACGTCAACTAGCCAACCAATATCCAACGTCGCTCATTAACCGAATGTTGTAGTAGGCGAAATGTTGGCCTAACGTTGGCTTGCCCACCGTCGAAATGTGATTGTTTGTTAAAAGTTGGTTTGACGTCAACTAGCCAACCAATATCCAACGTCGCTCATTGACCGAATGTTGTAGTAGGCGAAACGTTGGCGTAACGTTGGCTTGCCTACCGTCGAAATGTGGTTGTTTGTTAAAGGTTGGTTTGACGTCAGCTAGCCAACCAATATCCAACGTCGCTCATTGACTGAATGTTGCAGTAGGCGAAACGTTGGCCTAAACGTTGGCTTGCCCACCGTCAAAATGTGGTTGTTTGTTAAAGGTTGGTTTGACGTCAACTAGCCAACCAATATCCAACGTCGCCCATTGACCGAATGTTGTAGTAGGCGAAACGTTGGCCTAACATTGGCTTGCCTACCGTCGAAATGTGGTTGTTTGTTAAAGGTTGTTTGACGTCAGCTAGCCAACCAATATCCAACGTCGCTCATTGACCGAATGTTGTAGTAGGCGAAACGTTGGCCTAACGTTAGCTTGCCTACCGTCAAAAATGTGGTTGCTTGTCAAATGTTGCTTTGACGTCAGCTAGCCAACCAATTTGGAACGCCATTCATTGACGTAAATACGTAGTAGGCGAAACGTTGACTTAACGTTGGCTTGCCTATTGTCGAAATGTGGTTGTATGTCAAACATTGGTCTGACGTCAACTAGCCAACCAATATCCAACGCCACGCATTGGCCGAATGTTGTAGTAGGCGAAATGTTGGCCCAACGTTGGCTTGCCTACCGTCGTAATGTGGTTGTTTGTCAAACGTTGGTTTGACGTCAACTAGCCAACCAATATCTAACGCCACTCATTGACCGAATATTGTAGTCGGCGAAACGTTGGCCCAACGTTGACTATCATACCATCGAAATGTGGTTGTGTATTTAACGTTGGTCTGACGTTCACAAGCCAACCAATATCCAACGCAAGTCATTGACACAATTTCGTAGTAGGAGAAACGTTGGTATAACGTTGGCTTGCCTACCGTCGAAATTTGGTTGTTTGCCAAACGTTAGTACGACGTCAACTAGCCAACCAATATCCAACGCCACTCATCGACACAATGTCGTAGTAGGCGTTTGTTTTTCGACCATAGAAATATGATTGTTCGTCCAACTATCACCCAACGTTGTTTCAACGTACATTTGCCAATCAGTTTGCCAACAGTCAACAGACGACGTTGGCTTAACGTTGTTTTAACGTCAGCTCGCCGACTGCAAAAATGTGGTTGTAAATTTACCTTAGGCCAACGTTGGCTTAATGTTGTTTTGCCAACCGCGACGGTGCCGACTATAGACTACGTTGGGCCAACGTAGCATTGTTATCTGGGATTCTATTGTTTCCTCTCTGGCATGCTGGCCCTATTGTATCCTCTCTCTCTTTCTGCCTATCTCTTACTTTCCCTATGTTTGGATGTTACATACCTCTATTATGTTTGATCACCTTTCCACATACCATCATCATTTCTTCTCTAATGTTAGTCCATTTTAGTTCTAGGTATATTTTTGTTGCTTTCCCCCTCTGTTCATTTGGATACTATGAGTTTTCTTGGTAGCTAGATTGGCTACAATAAATCAGTGCATACCCAGACTTGATCGCCTCAACACAACGCTTATGTTCTCCTCAGTTCTACTGTTTGATTCCTGTATGTTTGATTTGCTGCTTGCCGTTTGAAGATCTATTATTTTACCAGTTAACTCTTAGCCCGTTGTACCCTCGTCCACGTACCTTATTAGTTAATACATTTCCGTGTATTACACTAGCTTACACGCAAGCTAGCGGCTAGCTTGTGTGCAAGCTAGCCGCAAGCTTGCAGGCATGCAGCTCGTATACATTAATTAGCCTGCAAGCTTGCAAGCAAGCAAGCAAGCAAGCCTGCAAGCTTATACAAGCATGCAAGCAAGCACACCTGCTAGCAAGCAAGTCTGCAAGCTTACAAGCCTGCAAGCTTACAAGCATGCAAGCAAGCACTCCTGCTAGCAAGCAAGCCTGCAAGCTTACAAGCATGCAAGCAAGCAAGCCTGCTAGCAAGCAAGTCTGCAAGCTTACAAGCATGCAAGCAAGCAAGCCTGCAAGCTTATTCAAGCATGCAAGCAAGTAAGCCTGCAAGCTTATTCAAGCATGCAAGCAAGTAAGCCTGCAAGCTTATACAAGCATGCAATAAAGCAAGCCTGCAAGCTTATACAAGTATGCAAGCAATTAGCAAGCCTGCTAGCAAGCAAGCCTGCAAGCTTATACAAGCATGCAAGCAAGCAAGCCTTCAAGCTTACAAACATGCAAGCAAGCACACCTGCTAGCAAGCAAGTCTGCAAGCTTGCAAGCCTGCAAGCTACAAGCATGCAAGCTTACAGGCATGCAAGCAAGCAAGCCTGCTAGCAAGCAAGTCTGCAAGCTTACAAGCATGCAAGCAAGCAAGCCTGCAAGCTTATACAAGCATGCAATAAAGCAAGCCTGCAAGCTTATACAAGTATGCAAGCAATTGCAAGCCTGCAAGCTTACAAGCATGCAAGCAAGCACTCCTGCTAGCAAGCAAGCCTGCAAGCTTATACAAGCATGCAAGCAAGCAAGCCTGCAAGCTTATGCAAGCATGCAAGCAAGCAAGCCTGCAAGCTTATACAATCATGCAAGCAAGCAAGCCTACAAGCGTATGCAAGCAAGCACACCCGCTAGCAAGCAAATCTGCAAGCTTACAAGCATGCAAGCAAGCAAGTCTGCAAGATTACAAGCATGCAGGCATGCAGACAGTCTCGCAAGCATGCAATGTTAGCGTGTAGCAAATTTTAAGCGTGTCATAATTAGCGCGCAGTAAGCGTGCAGGTATAGTCCGCAAGCTTAATTTCAGTAGAGATCGCTTATCAAACTTGCCGCTATAGCTAGTCACTAGCTTGTGACAAGCTATAGTTACTAGCTTGCGGCACGCTTAGATTTCTGTAGGGGTGAACACAAATCAGTAGAAAAATATTGAAGTTGACCCACATCCGCCATCCTACATTGAGCATTACCCAGGTAAAACAAAATAGGGGGAAAATAGGAAAAGAATAGGGAAAAATAGCCCTAAAAATATATTTTTCCCCTATTTTTTGAATTCCAAAAAATATATTTAAAATAGGAAGATTTGGAGAAAAAAATAGGAAAACAATAGTGACAAAATTTCTTCATTCTGAATTAAAAATAGTACAAAAAATAGTGAAAAATAGGGAAAAAATAGTAACAAAATTACTACATTCTAAAAAAAAAAAATAGTACAAAAATAGTGATGAAAAATCCTACATCCAGCACAAAAATAGTATAAAAAGTGAAAAATAGGGAAAAAATAGTTAACAAAATAGTGGGGAAAACAGTGACAAAATACGGACAAAATAGTTGTAAATAGACATGCAGACATTTTATTAATTTCAAAAAAATATAATTAAGTTATGAATTGATATCAGTTTTATAGTGTATTCAAGAGGATTAAAGTATATTTAGCTATATTGTTTCCTGTACTATAAAACATGCAATTTTAAGTGAATTATGGTCATGGCCAATTAGTAACATGAAATCTAGTAGGTGGGACATTGTTGTAATTTTGCCATTATAAATGCATGCATGAAATGTTAAAATACAAGTTAATTATAAAGACTACATTACCAGCAAACAAATATAAATAAGAGTCGGAATAATATCTAAAATGAGGCTGTCTCAGATCTACCATTTTTGTGTATGAGTCATCTAGCTGCTGTGGTTACCGTAGAGGACCCGCACAAAATCTGATTGGACAGCAAACATGGTAGTCTTACTTGTGACAGCTCAACAAACCTACTGGTAGGCAGGGGCGGATCTATTTTTTTTGCTAAGGGAGGGGGGGGGGGTTTGACCCAATGACGATGCGGATATTGGCGTTTTTCTATGCACATCACATTTTCTCTTGGCAGCCCAAGGGGGGGGGGGGAGGGGGTTTAAACCCCCTAACCCCCCCCCCCCCCCCTCTAGATCCGCCACTGGTAGGGATCAGGTGGTTCAAGGTGTCGTATTCCTCCCTTTACATTGATTTGACATTTGCTATGAATACTTTAAATATCATGGAATGTGCATGACACCCGAAAGTATGGGCAAAGTCAAAAGTGAAATGTTGCAAAATGCATTGATATTGTCAACAGTGTACCCTCCTTTTGTTGGGAGAATAATGTTCTGAATGATGTTAAATCGGTCATGATTGAATGTGAGGGGTTTAGATCCGCGCTCTAAAAGAAACTGAAATGAGTATATGGGCCATTCTTTGAAAGTGAAACTTTTTCGGAAAAATTGAAGTTTTATTTTTCTGTTGTTTTATTCCATTTTGGAATGATCCATGTGTAAAGTTTCATGAAATATATGATTTACATTAAACAAAGACACTTTCATACTCATTTGCATACATTTACATATTTCAATATTTTTCTAAAATCATAACCCAGAAAATAATCAAGATATCAAAAGGATAGTTAGCAAGCTTATTCTTCTCACTTTCCTGTACATGTTGATACCAACTTTGTAAAAATTGAACCTTTCATTCCTTTCTAAACCTGATATTATAAAATTCCCATTGTTCCATTCATATTGTACATGTCACACACGTGACCACCCCAAAATGTCACACAGTGACCAGACGTTACCACATAATTAAATACAATAAAAAACAATGGTTTGATAAAATTCTTATTCATTGCTATTTTTGTACTTAAAGATCTATAATACTTGTCTGGTAATAATATGAACATTATAGCTTTTCATATTTCAAAGGATTTCCCAAATGAAATTGAGTTATGAAAAAAGCGCTCTGTGCGAAGTCACGCACGTGACCCATGCCATTTGACCTCTGACATTGAGTAACGTAATCCTTATAAAATCGTTTGTGTTAAGTCACATACAAAGTAAAAATCATTATACCTCTTTCTTATACTTACTGAAATATAAGCATCCTATTTCAAAATTGTTCATGTTTTGGGTCACACACGTGACCAAGAATGGCCCATATACACTACTTACAACAAGTAAGTACCCCCCTAGCATTTTTTTATATATCTCAAAAAGTATTTCACCGATTTTGATCATTCAAACGGTAATAAATGCGCAATTTTCTTACGCACAATGTGAGTGGTAAATGGTTGCCATATTGTTATGTTTTCATCATCAAAAATTAACTTTCTAAAACAAACTGCCAAAAAAAAGTTGCACTTTCAGTTTTATTTGGCATAGTGGGTACCATTTGTATACGAGTAAACATCTTTATTGAAGATTACCAGACACACAAATCTATTATCATAATCCACTACTACTGCTGCATTGTTCTCAGTGACAAAAGCATGCATTTTTCTAAAACAATAGGCCTTTCAATATGAAATTGTTGGGGGATTAGAATGGCCCAATTGTTTTCATCTTTATTGGAGTTGGCCTAATTCACTAATCTGTTTATGTAATTCAGTACTACTGCTGCATTGTTCACAGTTCAAAAGCTTACTCGTGTACAGTTGATAAAATCTGTTTATCAACTGATAAACTGAGTTTATCTGATAAAGTGTGTTTATCTGGCAAGCCCTTTGTGTAAAAACTAGATAAACCCTGTTTTTTCTCAGATAAACTCAGTTTATCACCAGATAAACAGAGTTTATCAACTGATAAACTGAGTTTTTCTGATAAATTGTTTATTTGGAGATAAACTGAGTTTATCTGAGAAAAACAGAGTTTATCTAGTTTTTACACAAAGGGCTTGCCATTAGTCATGATTCTTTAGTCATGATTAAGGGATGAAAATTTGTTGTTTGTGAACACGCTGGATGCCAAATAAAACTGAAAGTGCAACTTTTTTTTTGGCACTTTTGTTTTAGAAAATTCATTTTTTGATGATGACAACGTTACGCTTTGGCAACCATTTAACACTCACATTGTGCGTAAGAAAATTGCGCATCACACTCACATTGTGCGTAAGAAAAATTGCGCATCTATTACCATTTGAATGATCAAAATCGGTGAAATGCTTTTTGAGATATATGAAAAAATGCTAGGGGGGTACTTACTTGTTGTGAGTAGTGTATATACATGTATATAATGTATATATACCTCGCACAAAAAGTTCCGCAATCGAGGTTTTGCGCATTAATAACTTTTGTGTTACGCTATAACCATTCATAAATTTGGTATCATTGGAAAGCGTGAATTCTCCCCTTTACATTGGTATGAAAATTTGTTATGAATATTTTATCATGGAATGTGCATTACATCCAAATGTAGGGCAAAGTCAAAAGTGAAATGTTGCAAAATGCACTGATTTTGTCAACAAGAGTGCCTTCCTTGGCTTGAATGGAGGTGCGGTGGTCATGCATTCAAGCCACGTTTTAATCTTCAAACAAAAGGAAGGCACACCGTTGACAAAATCAGTGCATTTTGCAACATTTCATTTTTTTACTTTGCCCTACATTCGGATGTAATGCACATTCCATGATAACATATTCATAGCAAATGTTATATCAATGTAAAGAGGAGGATTCACGCTTTCCAATGATACCACATTTATGAATGGCAATAACGTAATAGGCAATCAAGCCACGTTTTAATTTGAAAACAAAAGGAAGGCACACTGTTGACCAAATCAGTGCATTTTGCAACATTTCACTTTTGACTTTGCCCTACATTTGGATACAATGCACATTCCATGATGAAATACTCATAGCAAATGTTATATCAATGTAAAGGGGAGAATTCACGCTTTCCAATGATACCAAATTTATTAATGGTAATAACCTAATAGAAAAGTTATTAATGCGCAAATCCCGATTGCGGAACTTTTTGTGCGAAGTATAGTACAGTACAAGACCAGCTGCATTTAGTTTCTATTCTTTTGTAATTATGAACATAATGCAAGGATTCAAGAAATTCTAAATTATACCCTTACCTTGAATCAAATTAATATCATCAGCTCAAGTCAAATTGAATCGCCTTTTTGACCAAAGTTGTAGCGTATTTTCTTGAAATGTGAGGCTGCCAAATATCGTAAAGGTCTGAAGCAATCCTCTTTCACAGTAATCTATGTTAAAAAACAACCCAGAAGTAAAATATACTAGAAGCTGAAAAGAGTATGTAAATGTAGTATAGTAGTAGTACACGACCAGCTGCATTTACTTAGTTTCTATTCTTTTATATTTATGAACAGAACACGAGGATTCAACAAAAGAACAAACCCGGAACTTAAATATAGGTTTAATGACCTTTACTCGGGTTTCCTACTGTGAATGCAAGGGACGTATAAAATATGGGCTGACAGGCAAATTCTTTTTTTTCCAGTAGGGATGAGGTAATTTGACAAAATATAGTATCCTTCCTTTTTTCAACACTAGCAAGTTGATTTTGCCTTAAAATGAGCTAGTCTGGTGGCCAGGATTTACTAAAAAAATTGATTAGGGAGTTCTGAATTGTAGGGGTTAGAAACAAGTAAGATGTTTTCAGATGGTCAGAAAGATGCTCTAAATGATTAAGACTTTCATTAGGCAAAGTCAACAGAAAGGTCAAAGTTTACAGGTCAAAGTACAACTGTTTATTATTCCTCAAAAGTAGATCTATACACAATTTCTTTATTTCTCTATTGATCTTCATATCAAATATCACCTCCAGGAATTCTTTAGTTTACACAAAATACCTTAAAGGGGTAGTACAGTTTTGGTATTAACCAAAACCTGTAAAACAACACTACAAAATATTACTTATAACTCAACCATGCTTGAAAGGTATACAAAATTACAAAGGACTACCATAAATCTCTGTGTATAAGACACATTTTTTCTGTGGGGGTGCGTCTTATACACAGGTGCAGCTAATTTTTGTTTTATTGCTGTGAAGGTTGGGGTGAGTTTTATACACAAAGATTTACAGTAAGTAAAAAGCCTGTTATTCAAAAAGAGCTGTTAAAGCTCAAGAGGGTACTCTCGAAACAAAATTGTTTTTTTTATACTTTGTCATACAAAATTATGCATGTAATGTTTGTTGAAGTAACAATTAGATAGAGAGATCATCAACAACTATTTAAAAACCTCTTTTGAACATTTTTGAAAAAGTGAAGGCATTTTTTAGATTTTCTTAAAAATCATCGATTAAATCTGGCACCAGATTTATTCCTATCGTATGTATTGATTGATATTTCAGCCGTTTCTGAACCAATTTTGATCAAACAAAGTTTATTCTACCATTAAAATTGTATGCTCTTTCAAATTCTATACTCAGTATTTCATTAACTCACAAGCAAATTATTTCGTGCAGCGCCCTCTATACCGAAACTGAACTACCCCTGGGCAATTCCATGAAAAAAGTGGACATGAACTCAAAAAAACAATTGGCTCTATTTCAAATCCTATTGATTTTTTCTGGATTATTTTTCCATACAACATGATCCTATGATTATATCTTTCAGTTCACATGATTTTTTTTATTCTCGGGTGTCTCCTTATAGGAGAAACGGAAACCATACATGAAACTCCACACATGGGACTACCCTGTGAAAATTTCAGGAAAATCCTTATATTTTCCAAATTTTCTGGTATTTTTATTATTTAATTAATCAAATCCTCCGGACAAACTGTAATGTCCGTGACGCTCAAAAATGTAATGTCCGTGACGCAACGTTTTGTTGTCTAGATCACATATACCTGGCCCGTTTCGCAAAATCCAACTTGGATTCAATTCATCATTGCCTTCTCTATAATTGAATACCTAAATCACCTTTGTGAGGTTTCAGAACTCACAGATTTTGCAAAGATGTATATGGATGCAAAAAGTCATGTCCAAAAAATGTAATGTCCGTGACGGCGCACATTTTGCAGAATTACTCAGTAACGAATTGGATAAATGTGCCTCAGTCTTTCAGTTTGGGTATAAAGTCGCAATGGGGGTTTAGTACATAGAGCACCAAAATCATAAAAAATTGTCTTTGGCTGAAAATTTCAACTTTACGGAATTTGATACCTACATGTGTCATCTACATTCTCTGAAAATTTCATGTCCTAATTCGATTGTTTTATACCGAAAATAATGATTTTTCTGAGCAACCTTCAATTCGGTTTCGGCCTGAAACTCGGTTTATCATCGCTGGCTGTTCATGATCGATCGTTTGTGCATTGATTGAGCGGCACCCGACCGCTGTGTGCGAGCTAGCTGAGCCGGAGCGGAAAGCGCTGTGATTGGTCAGACTGACCTGAATAGAGTTGTACTGGGTATGTACGTTGTGTTCATTTCCGGATAGCGTGCGCGACCTACTGTATAATACCGCATTGAATCGCGCCTTGTTATGTAAATTCTGTAGCTAGCTTTTCCTCTCATTATCAAAGCGCATCGTGTGCAGCCTACCGCATCCTACTGTATTGAATCGCGCTGTGCGGCTTACCGGTACCGGTACCTACCCTATTGAATGACATGGTACTGCGTGCATGCAAAATACGCCTCCCCGGTGCGAAGTTCATTGTGTATAGTTCAATGTTGCGGTAACGATCGGGCAGGATGAATGAGCAGGTGGGTCGATATCGCCCGACCAGCGAGGACTGAAGTTACCGCTCTATTGTACCATTCATTGTGATCGAGGGGGTCATGCCAGCTAGCCCGCCGGGTTAACTTGCATGCAATTGTACGAAACTGGAGCGGCTTTGTACACATTTTACTGTATGTTAACAGTAAACTGCGCATGCGTTATATTGTTTGTTGATAACGCTATTTTCACGATCGATTGTGAAAACGAACGGTCAAACCGAGAATTTGTTCAACTGCTCGCTCGCTCTGTGAGGATGCTTTTCTGAATGGATGCGAAACTTTAGAAGCGATTTTCTCTGTTGTTTGACAAATAGCTGAGCTCTGGTCCGCGTTATTAAATTGCGTTTTTCTTTCCTTCATGACAACTATATGTAGCAAGTTATATATCATTTTAAAGCTGAAATCCGAGAGAATTCAAAACACTAAAAATCTCAATTTTGATATTGCCGATGAATTACCCGAAGTGACAGAGGGGGACACAAATGTTCTGAAACTTTTTTTGCATATTTAACCAGGCTATTGCTTTGTAATCAAAATAAAAGTTAGACATTAGGTAGAGGTATGAATTAGTGGCATTGGAAAGTCATGAAACTCTACTGTCTGTTTGTAATGTCCGTGACGCTGGAGTTGCCCCCCTCTCATTTAACTAGCAATACTTTAGACTAACAAATACAATCACAATAAACAATCTCCCAAAGGTGTTAATATGTTTTTAGTTTCATACAGTGGCTGCAGTACATGTATGCTGGCTTTAAAGTAATGAACACTATGGGTACACTAAAACTGCTTCAGTATGCCACATAAATTGTAAATGTGTGTACTGTGTAGACATATATGTGTACAGCTAAATCAAACATCTTGCTATTTCTGCAACACCAATTTGAGGACTTTTCAGAATATCACAGTGTGAATAATGACAAGAAGAAAATAACCAATGTTTGTGTGGGCCTGGGATATTAACAACTGGAATGTGATAATGCAAATGATATTCAGAGATTCCCTGACAATGACATAGTTATTCCTGCATGCTATTGCTGTTTGCATGGCATTTACAATTCTAACAAGCAAATTATTATTTTATTAAATATCTAGAGTAGCACAGATTATTTTTTTGCTAGATTACACTCAAATCATACATTTTCTAGATTGCACTTAAATCATTAATGATCCTTTCTAATAATAGCAAATTCAAATTTGAAAATAAGGGGTAGATAATCCTTTCACAAATTATATAAGATCGTGTGAGCTGTTCCATGCAAGCTACATGTGTGTGCAAGCATGCATCAGTGAAAGAAAATATGTGACCTAGCTCTTGTAATAAAAGTCATCCTACCAGGACTTGACAAGGCATTGATTAAGATTCATTTTACCTGGATCATGTGGTTCAAGGTGTCGTAGGCAGCAGAAAGAGTCAACGAAAACAACTCCAACTAAACTGAAGACATGTAATAACTCAGACAGGAGGCGATATAACGAAGCCGAACTGAACGGTTAAATGGATCAAAGATAAACTAACTATCTCTGCACGATGCAACATGCTTGCTGCAAGCGAACACCCATATCCAAATTAACTACCTCCAATATCCAATTGGGAACAAAATAACTAACATGTGACTAAGGATGGAAGAACCAATCAAAACCAACGATTAGGTGAGCATTAGGTGTAAACATGAACATGAACATGAACATGTTGATTGGAGTTAGTGGAAAATGTCAAGACCTGGTGATTGGGTGGAGAATGAATATGCAGATAAGGTGACTACTGGTGAAGATCTAATTATTCAAAGTCCAAATAATTCCTGGTAGTCATGAATGTACATGGAATATTCAAAGGGAGAGTAATAAAGAGAGGGAGAGAAGAGAGAGTGAAGGGAGAGAGGGGGAGAGAGGGTGATATAAATCAGTGAAAGGAAGGATGGAATGACATCCTGAATAGAGCAGTGGAGTACAAGATTTAGGACAGAGGTCAGGGGCATGTGTGGGGGGTAAGGATGAAACAGGAGAATTACATGAAATGGGGTGAAATGAGAGGGCAAGGAAGAAATTATATATCTTACAATAGCTTTGAAGTTTAGGTATTGCCTAATTGACTTAGCTCCGGGATAAGACGTTCATCCACAAATGCATAAATCATTTGTATGGCACAATATAGTGAGATACATGTAGGTCTGTCGCTATTTGAACTGACTGTGTCTTTACCAGGCTTCAACAAGTCGATAACTTTGGCTTTCCTCCATAGCTTTGGGATGTTTGTTGGTGCTTATGCATGTTCAGGATATATATAGATGTCATCAAGTCCAGTATATCATACGTATCACCTCTTGTTTTCGTCAAGGTTTTTATTTGCGCGTTGAAGATGAAATCGCACGCGATTGCGAACATTTGCTAAATCTGGTAAAACATGTCCTTCTCTTATCGGCACAATTGCATAATAAATTACAAAAAAAGTTCAACCTCCACTTTGAACCTGTAACCGTGCTCAGAATGCAAAAATAAAATTGAAACGATTATTGTGTGGCTGAAACTAAGCTTTAACAAACTTAAATCCAGACCTAAATTTACCAAGAAAAACTGCAATATGCTTCAAACATTGATCTACATGCAAATGTTAAAGTCAATACTATTAACCATTCAGGTGTTATTATGGACATGAAATATCCATGATCCCTTCGCCTGAGGCAAAAATTACCCCTCCCCCCACCCCATCCCATCTACAACATACTGAAATCTGGGCAAAGTGCAAGCAAAAATGGCCAAGATGCGGCTGAAAGAAGGTGGCAATATGCAAAACATGTTTCATTACGTACTGCACACACTTACATGTATATATGACTGTTGATCCCCCATAATATTATGATAGAAGCATTTACGATATCCGTGTTGAATCTTTTACTATTTTCAAGGAAGTTAAAAGGGTAGCACCACCCAAAAATAATATTCTTATAGATGAAAGGTAACATCTTTAGTAGTCCATTCCATCAACAAGTTCATACAAATATGTTTCCAG
This sequence comes from Echinarachnius parma, assembly GCA_037951105.1. Classification (NCBI taxonomy): domain Eukaryota; kingdom Metazoa; phylum Echinodermata; class Echinoidea; order Clypeasteroida; family Echinarachniidae; genus Echinarachnius; species Echinarachnius parma. Next base: position 36,260 of record JBAMJV010003622.1, on the reverse strand, counting down.
AAAAATAATGTATAATTGGAAAACGCATCACCATTCTAAAGCATGCGTTATGGGTCTGCATGTACGAAGACTACTACATGTATGTCCAGAGCGAACATATCGTCCGGGATTCTATTGTCTTCAACGTACGCGTGAATAGCAGTGGCGCACTCGCAAATGTTTGGCCGGTACAGAACCAGGACATAATAGTGGTTCTGTATTAAGTAGTGGTAATTTATTGCTTTGTTCATGAATTTACACAACCCAATGAAAAATGTTGGGTATCTATTTGATATCACAAAACGGTACCAAAACATATAATTATGTGTTGTTCTTTGCCTGGTGGTCCCCTTTAATACTTATCATGAGAGTATAAATTCAGTAAATGTCTCAAATTATGTGAAAAGTTTCTCTTGAAGAGTTTTCAATCCGAGACTACAAATTACTTTGATAGTTTTAAGTTCAATTTAAAATTTGTGTAAAACACTCCTGGGTTGTTTCCATTAGATAACAGATGGTTCATTAGTTTTCAGTTTCAGTTTATTTAACACTTCATAAAAATAACAAATTGACATGGTAAGAACAAAAGAAAATCAAGGAGTACAAAATCAACATACAAAGTATACACAATACGGACAAAATTATAAAGTGTAAGGAGTCAGTAGAAAGGGTGTAATTGCCTTATGTAAAGGCTGGTTCTTTTTGTCAGTTTTAGCAATGGCAAAATAGTAAGTGCTCTCTTTGAATAAATCTTAAAATTGATCTTAAAGCTACGTTTTGCAAAACATACCTTTCTTATCAGAGTGAGAACTTTCATCTGGCTAAAGTGCTCGGGGTACAGTCCCCCACTCTCCTTGTTCCGCCGTGATATGAATGACCTTTGCTTACATTTAACAAGTTGACGTGCCGTTATCCATGTTTTGGTTTTAGTTTGGTTCTGATTTATAATATAGTTTCTAAAAGTATGTCATTAATCACATTCATAAATTGATCGAGTCCGGTTCAGCGCACTTTTAGCCATAGTGAGTGGTTACTTCTAAAGATAAATTAATTTTCGGCTACAATTCTAAATAAAATTGTAAGGTTTACTGAACCTCTCATAAATTAGAGAAATAAATATCAATATCTTGCTCATGTCTCAATCCGTGAGAACTTTCATCTGGCTAAAGTGTTCGGGACAGGTCCCACAATCACCTTGTTCCGCCGTGATATGAATGACCTTTAGCTTACATTTAAGAAGTTGGCGTGCCATTATCCAGGTTTCGGTTTTAGTTTGGTTCTGATTTATAATATAATTTTAGTTTGTATATGTCAAAAGGGGACCACCAGGCAAAGAACAACACATAACTATATGTTTTGGTACCATTTTGTGATATCAAATAGATATCCAACATTTTGCAAATGGTTGTGTAATTCATAAACAAAGCAATTAATTTCCAACATTTACGGAACCATTATTATTTCCTGGTTGCATACAGGCCAAACATTTGCGAGTGTGCCAATGCTATTCATGCGTATGTTTGAAGACAATAGAATCCCGGACAATTCAATTGCTCTGGACAAAGTAGTCTTGTACATGCTGAAGATGAACGCATGTTTTGGAATGGTGATTCGTTTTTCAATTATACTTATTTTTCTGGAAAAATATTTGTCTGAACTTGTTGATGGAATGGACTACTAATGATGTTACCTGCACAAAATATTATTTTTGGGTGGTGGTACCCTTTAATTATGTCATTAGTCATATTTATAAATTGATCCATTGTATTTCCTTCTCGAGTACAGTTTGGCACACTTGTAGCCATAGTGAGTGGTTTCTTGAAAAGGTAAATTAATTTTTGACAATCCAATTTAAAATAAAACTGTAAGGTTTACCGAACCTCTCATAAATTATAGAAATGAAGATCAATTTCTTACTCATGTCTCGATCCTCATGCTCAGTCTTTGTAGATAGTCCACCTTTAGGTTCCCTTTTCTTTCATTGAAGAATACCAGTAGCTCTATTCACACTGATCTTCGTGGAAAGATTCCTTTCTTTTTGCATCTTAAAATCTTGAAGGGTCGACTGAGAATCTTTCTCAGGGGAGTATTTTACAAAGCTTCTAAGTTGACCCTTCCCTACAAGTTTCTGAAATGTTAGCGAATCTAATTAACTCACACTAACTCTAGGTTATTTTAGCGAATGGTTTTTGTACATCCTGACGAATATGAATATGTTGAAGGGGGCAGGTTCATATCTCTAATGGATAGTAAGATCACTAAGATCCATCTAATTAACCCTATGCTTATTATGGGAACCAGGAAGGCTTGATTTAATTATATTGGCATTACAAAATCTGGTAGGGAACATGTTAGAATCCACCTCTAAATTCAGTGGGGGGGGGGGGGGGGGGGGGGGGGGGGGGCCCTAACCCTAACTAGTGTAGAATTGGGTTCTCAATATAACACACACAATCCAGACACTCCTAACACAGCAGCAAGGAGGAAACACAGGCATGTGTTACTTGTAAGAAGTCTCATGGGCCAACTGCCCAGAGCACATTTAATGTATAGTGCAAATGAACCATGTGGCATATCCCATAATATGCAAATAAGGTAATACAACAATGTCGGTCTTGAATCTTCAAGTACATGCAAATATAAACACATAATACACCTCTACTGAATATTCATAGAACCAATACATACTTGATGCATATTCATGTTGCCCAAGGAAATCATATTCAAATGAAGGTGTGATGTGCAACTGACCATGAAATGGTGATGGTCAGTTGAATGGATGAATGGTACAATGGGATGAATGGGTTAAAGGACTGAATGGGTTGCCATGGGTGATAGAGTGGCATAGCAAGTGCCAAATCATAAAAGGGGGTGAAAATGTACTAAATAAATCCCTACAAACTACCCCTCCTCTCACAAATAAAATGTCCTCATTTTACAACATATAAACGAATGTAAACAATCTTCTTCAAACGACTATTTACTCAGTTGCAAAAAAAAACTGTTTCAGCTCAAAACACTTTCTTGTCAACTAATATTTATACTATCATGCAAGCAACTCTTCACGACTTTCTTTTTCCAACATTTATACTATAGCTGCACATCAATCCCCCCTAGGGACTACGTGGTATATAAAATCAAATTTGCATACTGCATATCATAACCTCAAACAAAATAACGAGTTTCAATACAAATTAAGTTGATATCCAAAGTCTCATAAAATAGAACAATTTCCAATTTACTAAATTGCCCCAAAACCCAGAATTATCTCAAATCTCCTACGCAACATCCGTGGGCATTTAAAAAAAAAAAAAAAAAATCAATACAACTCCAAAAGTCGCATGTATATCACTTAACCCGTAAACAGCGGAGGTTTTTTTTTAGCATTTTTTTTTTAGCATTGATACACTTTTCATGTATACAAAAAGTCCATACTTTATCAAAAATATATAATTTGCATCATTTACATGAAATCATCTATTATTTTGAGCATAATAAATTGAAACATTCAACCAGAAAAATCCTGAGAACTTATTTCAACACAAAAAAGTGATAATGTGGCTTCATAATGCAAATTTGACCTTAAAAAATAAATAATCTCAAAAACAACACAAAAATTGTGAATATTCCAGCATGTTATGCATTACGTAAGGGATATTTCATTTTCAATTATTTAAATTTTTATAAAAAAAAAATGTCTGAAGTCCCACATGCTCATTTTGTCTGTGGTACCGACACCTTTTCAACAAATTTCGACCCAATCTTTTCTATAAAGTGTCACTTTTAAATGAATATAACCTTTTCTTCAATTTATTCTTCCTTTTTTTTAACAGTAATTTTTGTTTACTAAATATAATTCGACCAAAAACATGTCTTGAAATTACAAGAGGGTATCCCCTTAGAAAAAAGAAAAATTGACATAATATATAGGATTTTTGGGCTCTAACGGCCAAAAAAGTGGCCCTTAACAATTCTAAATCAAAATCTTAACCTCTTCATGTACCAATACAATTTTATATCCACACAATAACTCCAACGACCAAGCATGACATACCTGCCAACTGGATAAGCGTAACGCCATTGCATACTTAACCAAAAGAAATTTTTTTTTTTTATCCTCTTTACCAAACGCATTTTCAAAAGGCTACCAAAATATCAATGCATAAAACTGCTGACAGTTGGCAATTATGTCATTTCTCCAGCAAATGAATCGTTCCGGATACCGATCACTCTACTACATAAAATAACTTGATATCCATCTTTTTTTCTTTTTTTTTTACATAAACATTTGCAAACATCATTCGGTATAAACAAAAATCAATCTTTTTAGGCAATAATTATACTGTCCTGTTCCTTTTTTTCCAGATACAACATATATTACTGTCCTATAACCAGAGTTCCAAATGAGTGAGTATGAGGAGAAAATACAGTCCTTTTTCCTCTTCAAGGTTTAAAGCCAATTTCTATAATATTAACCTTGATATATATAGTCCATCTCACTCTTTCTGAACATAACTGCTAATTCAAATCGAATGTTCGAAAACAGTGCATTTCCTTCACTTTCAAGAGTCCATTTCTCCATATATCGCGAAATTATGTCCTTTACTCCAAAGGTTAATTTCGACATATCTTGCAAACGTGTCTTTCCTTACTATCTAATGTTCATTCCGTCACAAACATCGCGAATGTGTTTTTTTCCCTACAGTCTAAATGTCCATTAAGACACATTTTCTCGCGAATGAGATTTTCCTTTACTGTCTTGTGTTCACTCCGTCACATATCGCGAATGCACTTTCCTTTACTTTCAAAAAACGATTCCTACATAAATCAGAAATGTCTCTAATCCTGTTCATTAAATGACCCTAGAAATTCCTATGTAATGATGATTACGGGATTACGGGATGTGACTTCACATTTGAAAATCACCAACTTTTGCGGTCTGCGAACAGTTCGACCATAACGCGATTGCCTAGCTGGCACACTAGAGTCTATTTCTCCTGGTGGGTCATCAGATCGGTGGGTCCCAACATGTCCGCTCGCTGAATCGTCTCGTGCCATCTCGGGTAACATCGTAGAAGGCTGCAGGTCCCCGATGTTCGACGGTCCTGGACTTGCTGAAGGGTCCACGCTGTGCGACTGCGATAGACGAGGCGGACGCTCTAGATGTTCACCGTTGCTCTGCCCGGGGCGTTGTCCCTCGGGCGTTGAGTGGTTTGGTCTACTGGCGGTGCCTGCTGAGTAGACTACCCTGCTTGCTGAGTAGACTGCTCTGCTTGCTTAGAAGACTGCTCTGCCCATGATGGTTGGACAGAGCTGGAGTGGACCACTGGTTCGAGTGCCGGCAACTGCACCTCAATTGATGAACGGGGTGAAGCATTGCTTGAAGGAGAAAGCAATCTGTCCTCTGGTGTCCCCTGTTGACCGTGCGCAATAGGAAGACCACTGTTCTCAAGGCTCACCTTAGATCGGAAAATCTTTAGCCTATTATGATGTACAACCTTGGTCCTGCCGTCATGGATGTCAGTTATGCTGTAGTTCAGGCCATCCCGTAACGTTGATTTGACTGCAAAGGGTCCCCTCCAGTTCGGCTCTAGCTTGTTTCTAATGTTGACTTCGTCGTGTAGCCACACTAGATCCCCTGGTACATATTTGACCATACGAGAACCGGCATCATAATCCTTCTTCTGTCGTAGCTGGGAGAGGTCAGCCTTCTGTCTGGCATATTGAAAGCCTTCTTCAACCGCGTACAAACGTCCGCGATGTACTCTTGTGCTGAATCATATGAAGGAGGCGCAACTGGGCAAGTGACGTTGGCTGGAATTCTTGCCTCTCTGCCATGCATGATGTAATATGGCGTCAATCCAGTACTGCTGTGTACGCTGGTGTTGTACGCCAGTTGCAGCTGGTGGATATGTGTATCCATTGTCCTCCTCGGTCTGCCATGTATCGTGCCAGCTGACCCCTTAATAACTCGATTCGCTCTCTCCACAATACCCGCTCCCTGTGGATGATAAGGAGATGAGCGGGACTTTCTAATGCCGAGCCTCTGACACAGATCTTGGGACGATCCGCGACTCAAACTGTCGGCCCTGGTCGGTGTGTAGCGACTCGGGTATTCCATGCTCTTTGGTGTAATCCTCGAACAGATGTTTGGCTACCGTCTTAGCTGTCTGGTCCCGCATAGCGTAAATATTGGTGTACTTGCTGAAATGGTCAACGACGACCAAGATGTAGCGATATCCATTTCTTGAAGTTGGAAGCTCAGCTATATCAGCAACAACCATTTGAAGTGGGTGATCGGTTTTGATGCTCTTGAGTGGAGCTTGATGCTTTGGGTTTGGTGATCTCATCGATTCACATGCGGTACATGTATTGCAGTAGTTTGTTATGTCCCTGTGCATGAACGGCCAGTAGCACATCGACTCTGCTCTCAAGAGAGTACGCTGGATTCCGAAATGTCCTGACGAAGGATTCCCATGTAACTCTTCTAGGATGCGAGGGACGAATGCCTCTGGGATCACCACCTGAAGTGCGGTTATGCCTGAGTTGTCTTGTCTTCTGCGATAAAGGATGCCATCTTCACATACGAGACGTGGGAGTTGCCACAAGAAGCGCCGCAAACGAGGTTTTTGCCGCTGAATATCCCGTACTGTAGGATGGCGTCCACTGTTGATGTAAGTGATCACCTCCTGGATCTCTTTGTCTTGCTTCTGATGGTGGTGCAGATCCGCATTGTGGTTGGCAAGGATGAAATTCTCTGGGGCTTCGTCAGCTGTAGTCGTACCACTTGACTGAGAGTTTGTAGACTCTGGCTCTGGCTCTGGCTGGTCTAGCGATGAATCTCTGGTAGCTGATCGTGTGTTGACCATACTACAGTTCATCTGTAGGTTTCCCCCAAGTGTCTGGTTTTCCTCGGCTGATCGTTGGCTCTGATCTGGTAGACGTGAAAGGGCATCTGCATTCTGATGCAAACGGCCTTGACGATGCACGATCTTGAAAGTGTATGCATTCAACTCCACAACCCATCGTGCTCGTCGTCCAGATGCGTCATCCTGGATTGGTATCCTGTTGTAGCTCAGTAGAGGGCGATGATCAGTGATAACATCAAACTCTTGGCCACGTAGATAATGTCGATAATGTCTAACTGACGCAACAATGGCCCACAGCTCTCTGTCATATGTAGACCATTTTTGTTGAGTGGAAGTCAGTTTCTGGCTGTAGTATGCCACCACGCGTTCTTTGCCTTCATGAATCTGTGACAACACAGCTCCTACAGCATCCTGTGAAGCGTCAGTGTCTAGAAGAAATTTGGCGCTGAAGTCTGGGTATGCTAAGATGGGTGGATTGACAAGCGCCTGCTTCAGTTCATTGAAGGCCGACTCGCATTCATCAGTCCATACAAACTGAGCTCTCTTCTGGGTCAGATTGGTCAATGGTGCTGCGACCTTGGAAAATGCAGGGATGAACCGACGATAGAACGATGCCAGTCCAAGAAAAGATCTGACTTGGGTCGCAGTCCTGGGCCTGGATAATGCAGCAACCTTGGAGATGTTGCTCGGATCTGGTAGTACACCTGCAGAGCTGATCACATGTCCAAGGTAGGTGACTTGCTTCTTGAATAGTTGACACTTGGAAGGCTTCAGCTTCAGGCCAGCTTCTCTTACTCGTTGAAGAACCTCTTTCAAGTTGGCTAGGTGCGAAGTGAAGTCTTGTCCCAGAATGATGCAATCATCCAGATAAACCAGACAGGTGGACCAGTGTAGTCCCTGAAGAACCCGCTCCATGAGGCGTTGAAAAGTCATTGGCGCATTGACAAGCCCGAACGGCATCACGTTAAACTCATAGAGTCCTGTTCCTGTTGTGAATGCTGTCTTTTCCTTGCTGTTAGGATCCAGTGGGACTTGCCAGTATCCTGCTGAAAGATCAATCACGCTGAAGAATGTCGAAGAAGACAGAGCATCTATCGTGTCATCCTGACGAGGAATTGGGTGCGAGTCTTTCACTGTCACTGCATTGAGAGCACGATAATCTATGCAGAATCTGTAGGTATTATCCTTTTTCTTGACCATGACGATGGGGCTCGCCCATGGGCTGTAACTGTGCTGGATGATACCCCGCTTCAGCATGTTGTCGGCGTGCTTTTCAATCTCAAGCCTCATTGCTGGTGAGGTCCGGTAAGCCCTTTGATGGATCGGCTTGTCCGTGGTTGTGTGGATTTCATGATGACTCATTGTCGTCTGTCCTATGTCGTCACTAGATGAACTGAAAACATCCTGGTACGAACAAAGGAGTTCCTGCGCCTGCATGTATTCTTGCTCCGTGAGTCCCGAAGTTGAAAGCGTACATTCGACGTCCGAGCGCAGTTCTGGTTTGGTAGCTGCAATCTTTTGCTCAACTACAGCATACTCTTCATCGTTCTGTCCAGTCATGGAGTGAAACTGGCCCAAGTGCATGTCTGCTGGCAATTCCACTGACTCGGAAGATGGATTGATGAGTCGTACTAAGATAAGTCCATCCTGGGGTCGAAACAATGATTTAGCACCAGCAACCTGGTGGTGCTCATCCATAGAGGGCTCAAAGATTCCGTCGTAGTCCTGCGGAATAACATCAGCTTGTGGAGATACCAGGCGGCCATGTACATGAGTTTCGCTCATACCAGGGAGAGTGGCTGTTCCAACCAGTGAAACATTACATCTCAGTGGAGCTTGATGTTGGTGACGATCTACCAGTGGTATCGTAGAATCAAGGAATGAGAATGTTGAAGTAAGGGATGATATCGAAGCACCATGCTTCGTGAAGAAATCCCAGCCTAAGATGCAAGGATGAGTCACATTTCTTGCAATGTAGAACTGATGCTGAGTAGACCTACTGCCAAGATGTATGGTTGGTGTGGCTGCCCCTATGGTGTCGAGGGATTCACCTGTCACTGATGAAGCCAGGGTAGCAACCTTTTGTAGTGGACTACGTTGACTTTCCGGAATAGAGTAATAGAAGTCAGCGCTCATCAACAAAATGTGCGCACCAGTATCAAGGAATGCGAGGACGTAAGTGTTATCCAGTATAACCGGAACATATGGCGGAGGTTGTGGCGTTGCAGGTCGTGAATGGTTAACACAGTTTTGGGCCTTGGGTAGTGTAGTTGATGAGTGACCCTCATCATCAACTAACGGTAGTTTCCCTGATCATCGAAGTGGACCTTTCTCTGGGGCTTCGTCAGCTGTAGTCGTACCACTTGACTGAGAGTTTGTAGACTCTGGCTCTGGCTCTGGCTGGTCTAGCGATGAATCTCTGGTAGCTGATCGTGTGTTGACCATACTACAGTTCATCTGTAGGTTTCCCCCAAGTGTCTGGTTTTCCTCGGCTGATCGTTGGCTCTGATCTGGTAGACGTGAAAGGGCATCTGCATTCTGATGCATCCCTACACTAGTTTGAAGGAAACTTCAAGGAAAAAACATACACAGAAACATAAGGGGAACATTTTAGTATATAACCCCCCAAAAAGAAATTCATAAGGTGTGCTCCCCCCCCCCCCCCCCCTCCAATCAGTCCGACCACACTATGCCACTGTCTTCATAATATCTCACCCCATCCCACCTCTGTCCCTCAGTCCCAGGTCTCCCTGGTCACTCAATGATTTATTGCTATGTTCAGTCAAATCCCCTGATTATTTCCTGATTCATTTTGCTGTCTGCTCATCTTTTTTTTTCTTTTTTTTTTACTAGAAAGGAGTGTTGGTGTTTACTGTTTGTTGTTGTTTTGTTGGTTTGTTGTGTGTTTGTTGTTGTTGTTGTTGTTTTTTTTTCCTCTCTTTTTTTTTTTGGGGGGGGGGGGGGGCAAACAATGGGGGCAATGAGAGTATGGGGTGATGAGATAAGGAGAGTTTATCTCCCTCTACCTTTCTCCACATTTTGCAATGACAGATTTGTGACTGTCAAGATTACCAAGTCATCAGTCAAATACCATTCCTTGAACCTTTGCTCCACCATTTAATATAGGGGGCTTGAACTAGGACATGAATGTTCAAATGAATGGCTTTGGCACTGGTTGGGTGATTGGGGGTCAATAATAACTGTGTCGAGTTCTGTGAGAAGTGTACTGCCTCATCCCAAGACTTGTGAGTAGTGGTAAACAAAATATGTGTCTGCACTAATGAATGAATACATTGAGCTGCTCATCTACTAATTTTTTTTCTTCAATATATGGTGGTGTATCGATCATGTAGTGTCCGCATCTTGGATTAGCAACATGTGCAACTTTTGCCTTTTCTCTGTATAGAGATGGAAACAAAATGGAAACAACGACATGACGTTTACTTAATGATAATGAGTACTGGAGTTATGATCATAGGCGTCGATACTTACGTAATACCCATTCATCAGGGGGGATGGATGAATGGATCATCCCCCCCTGATCAATGGGTATCAATGACAGATTGACGCCTGTGGTTATGATACCAGACATTTTTGTTATTTGTTCCCTTTGTTAGGTCTTTTGATTGAAGCTGCTCAAATTCATGCTTCAATGAAAAGTTTCTTGAAGCATTTAAGCAGATTCTGTGAATGGAATCAATTTTTCAGAATCCCAACAGAATAATAATTTCTCAAAGTTTAGATTACAATCTTGTATGCTGCCCTCTTGGGTGGCTCAGTGCTCAGTGCTTTATGAATTATCATACAACCAAGCAATCACCCTTAATTACACCTTGATCTATCTTCTCCCAGTTTCATAACGATCCTGCAAAAAAGAATATGTGAATTTGCACCAATCATATTTGTGAAGGGGGATACAAGCTGTAATGACTTGTCTTGAAATGAGGTATAAGTGGGAAGAAATATTTAGTTCTGCTCAGTTCGGCCTAAAATCTTATCACCACAAAGTTCTCCTTTCTCTATGTTGTTACCATTTATTTGCACCGTGAAAGGTAATTTCTAGCCCCATTTGTTGCATCCATCTACTTGTGTGATAGTTGTTGGATTTGGGAGCATTATTGATAACCTTTTCTATAGACTTTGGACTTTGGATGCCCGATGTGGAAATTAGACAAGATTCCTAATCATTCTGGTAGTCTGTTACCCCCATACATTTCATTGTGAAATTTCATAAAGAAACAAGGGATAATGATCAATCCAGCATGTTAATAACCATGTGATTTGTCTTGTTTCATATGAAGTTCACCTCATTATTATTTTCTTTTCTCTATTCTGTGCCAAACTTTTGTTGCAGATGCAGTGGAAATTATGTTTATTACCATCATTATCATCATCAGAGTCATAATAATCATCATCACCATCACCATCACCATCACCATCACCATCAACATCAACATCACCATCACCATCACCATCATCAGGGTCATAATCATCACCATCACCATCACCATCACCATCACCATCACCATCACCATCACCATCACCGACCCTGATGATGGTGATGGTGATCATCACCATCATCAGGGTCATAATCATCACCATCACCATCACCACCACCACCACCACCATCACCACCATCACCATCACCATCACCATCACCATCACCATCACCAACACCATCACCATCATCAGGGTCATAATCATCATCACCACCACCATCACCATCACCATCACCATCACCATCACCATCACCATCACCACCACCACCACCACCACCACCACCACCACCACCACCACCATCACCATCACCATCACCATCATATTCTCTTAATTATGTTATTTGAGATCTTTCTAAGAACAGGGGGATGGGGGGGGGGGGGTGTTTGCATTAATACTTACTTGTTTACTTGTCATGTAGAGACTGGAAGCAAAGCTTGTTTGTCCCTCTTTGTAGAACCATCCCATCTAAAATATGGTTCATACTTCAGGTGGTGATCTTTCCAATGACCCCTCCCCCGGCCCTTCAAGTTAAGCTTTATTGTATTGTATATTTGAAAAAGAAATTTCACACTATTTGTTGTTTAAGCAGTTCTTTTATTTTTGGAAATTGCAGTAATTTTTGTTAACAGTCAATTTTCCCCTACATACTACCACATTAAAATTTATATCACTGCCATATAGATTTACATTACATCCTCCACAAGATACCATATACGTTCAGGTTTATTTTTCCCTATGTGCTCTCACTATAATGATGTAACTACTGTATGTACACTACTTTTGGAATACAATTTCAAATTACACTCTCTGGTCATGATCTTAAATAAGATCAAAAGTATACTGTTTGCATGGCATTTACTATTTCAACAATAACAATATTCTGTATTCAATATTACCCCCTTGCCTACGGGAACCAAGTGGGCTATGTAGAAAGTCTATGAGGATTTCAGAATCTCAAAGGCAACGGGTTAAGAGCAGCACAGTTTATTATTTTGTAGATTACACTTTAATAAATCATTAATGTTCCTTGCTAATGATAGCACATTACAACTTGAAAATAAGGGCTAAATTAGAGCTAATCCTGTCACAATTCTATATGATCTTGTGAGCTTGTTCTATGCAAGCTTTATGCTTGTGCATGCATGATCTTAAAGGGGTAGTTTAGTTTTGGAAGAGAGGGCGCTGCACATCACAACTTTTTTGTGAGGTAATGAAAAACTGAGTGTCGAATTTGAGAGAAAATGCATTTTTAATGGCAGAATAAACTTTATTTGGTCAAAATCGACCCAGAAACGGCTGAAATATCAATAAATATATCTGATCTTATAATTATTTTTCAAAAAATAAAAAAAATGCTTGCACTTTTTCAAAGATTTTCAAAAGTGTTTTTTAAATAGTTGTTGATGAGCTCTTTATTTAATCATTATTTCAATAAAACATCACATGCATAATTTTGTATGAAAAATGGTTGAAACCAATGCCTTTTTAGAAAGCGCCCTCTTGTGTTTTAATGGCTCTTTTTGAATGATAACGGGCTTTTTACTTAGTCGTTTGTAATTTTGTATACCTTTTCAAGCATGGTGGAGTTATTACTATTAGTTTATAATGTTACTGTCCAGGTTTGGTTACTAAAGTTCAGCCTTACCAAAACTGTACTACCCCTTTAAATTAACTATATACACCTGTTACAATTATAAGAGGAAATCCACTATTATAAATGGAACATTCTGACATTTCCATAGACTTTGTACACAACCCACCCGGTTCCCGTAGTCAAGGGGTTAACTGGAATGAGACAAAATAATTAATTATACTACTAGTTGTAGGAATATATACTCGCTACTATACATAAGTCATATATATTGTACATTATACAATAACAAAATATATTTAAGTTTACAACATAATAATACTATTTGTATGATCAATTATGATATGTAATTAAACATGTATGTACATGGTTGGGTCAAAATGCAGATAATCATGTGTATTTAACAGTATACAACAAGCAATTAGTGTTAAAAGACTTAAAACAAATACAAACATGATTATGACAAAATTCTTTACTTACTGATACAATATACACCATACACTTAATGTTAAAATAAATACAAATATTATTAAGAATGACAAAAGAATTAACTTACAGATCTAAGCTAGTTGTAGGAAAAATCCTCATTTTTAATGAACATGTACACTGTATGTACATGCTAGAGTAATATAATCCTGCATCATATTTATAGGTATACAATATACAACATATATACAATACATTTTAAGACAAAACAAAGCATGATTATGAATTATGACAAAATAATAAAAGACAATGATACTAGTTCAATGTAGGAATCATTCTATAAACAAAGGAATTACGTGTACATGTGCATGTACATGGAAGGTATATGATGCAAATATGCAATCAATGTGAAACAAATCAAATATCTACTTTAAATTAAAATAGATTTTCTGTTTGCTGGTTCAACATATGACGTAGAATAATGATAACATATACATTTTATATATCATTATATATATCATTATCTGAATAATCAGAACGTACACAACAAGATAATACTAATAATGATATAGTTTCTTTTATATCCCTCATGAGAATGTTCTAGCCATGTGATTGGTCGAAACGCTGTCACGTGTTCAAGTATAATTTCTCCCATCAAATCCCAACCTCACTTTTGTACAGTTCTTTTGTACAGTTCTTTATTGCTGTTACGCATGTGATCTCATAGGGCACGTTGTTAACAACCTCTAAATTAGGAATCAGCGAACGTTTACAACCGAGTTGTTTTGTTTCCATGACAACCCAAAACGCAGCGGCAGCCAATGCGAACGCTTGTGGGCGCTCAAGTACGCGTGCGTGCATTTGTGCGCAGAAAAGTAGTGCGCTGGTGCGCAAAGTTTACGCGCGGCTACGCTTAATAGACAACGGTATAAGCGTCTTAGCCTTTTAATCATAAATCTTGTTCATGTGCAGGATTGACAAAATTGAAATAAAAAACTTAATCAATTGCCTAATATCCCGAACTTTTGAGCACTTTGTGTTAGTTATAGGTCGTTGGGGGTCAAAATGATATGAGGGATATAAAGCAAATAACCTTTCTCGGGTGATGGATGCAAAACTATACGTTGCCTCGGTGATCTGCGAAGGTAACTATCTTGAGATTTCATAAAGCCCCATCCCCCCAACACGTATAAAGACTTCAAATAGGCCAAGGTCAGCGATGTCATCGTTAAGCGGAAGTGACGTCACTCTGCCCCCACCAATAGGCTGGCTTTTGGGTGGCAATTTGCTTGCTGTGGGATACAGTCAGTTGACACTGCTGGACACTGGCGTACCCAGGATTTGTTCAAGGGGGGGGGGGGGTATTTTGTTGACCAAAATTACAGAGACCACTGGTTGAGGTATGGGCGGGGGAGGGAAGGTGTCTGTCAACAATTTTCCAAGGGGGGGGGGGTCAACATTTTGTGAGGGGGGGGGGGGGTGGGGTTTCTGTCCAAATTTTGTAGGGGGGGGGGGGTCCGATATCCTTCAAAAGGGCAGAGACCAGAATATGTCAAAAAATGTTTGAGTTCGAGACCGAGGCCACTTGATAAAATGTGGCGCCAAGACCATTGGTTATGAAAGTCGAGACCGCTCAAAGGTGGTCTGGAGACCAGTTCAAAGGGTAAGGGGGACCCCCCCCCCCCCCCCCCCCCCCCCCCATACACCCATGCTGCTGGAGTTATGTCAGTGTGATATTGATATCTTATTTAGTCTCTTTTGTAAACAATCACCTTTTTTGTTTGTTTGTAGTGAATATTGCAGACAGGACACACTGGACTTTTCTTGCGCTCTTTTTGTGTACATTTGAGGCAGGAGTACATATGGAAGCATGGTAGAAATGTAAAGTCCATCGGGGCAGTGCAACAAATGTTGCAAACAAAGAGAGATACAGGCTTTTTCTCTTGTGCTTTCATCATACGCACTTGATAATTGTAGTGCAGCATGAATTTCAGTAATGCAGACATGAATATGACTGAGCAAAAAACTACAATTAAGGCAAAGAACTTGTTTAACACAAGTGCAATTTCCAGATTTTGGAGCTTTTCGTCTATTTCTCTGACTTTGTTCTCATGGTACTCTTCAGGACATGTGCTTTCATCTATTTTACAACTCAACCATTTGAACGGGTAGAAGGTCACAAAAGTAAAGAAGTGGAACATGTTTAAAATGGAGGTGTCAATCAGTGCATAACCTCTGTGGATTCCAATGATGCTGAGCATACCAAGAACAACTAACTTGACAGGCATCAGTTGGTTTGCTGGTGGAATCATATCCAGCAGCATTTTGCTGCTATCTATCACACTACTCAGAGAGAGGGTATGCCTTGTTAATGTCTGTATGACAGGCGCAGTGAGATCTATCTTATGCCTGATACTGTCCAGCACTTTTCCAGTGCCTTTGTCAACTGTCGTGACAACTTCAGAAGCCCTTGTCATCAGTTGACCAGTACCCTCGTTCACTGTATCAACGAGCCCAGAAGCTCTGGTCATCAATTGCCCAGTTCCGCGGTTCACTGTGGAAACGAACTGAGAACCTTCTGCCATAAGTTCCCCTGTACCTTCATTCATAGTATCAGCCAAATTTGAAGCTCTTGTCATCAGGTGTCCGGTTTTTTCATCTACTGTACCAGCGAAGGTAGAAGCTCTTACCATCAGTTTTCCTGTACCGTCGCTCACAGTTTCAACTAATGTGGCAACCCTCGGCATAAATTCTCCTGTGCCATCATGCAATGTTTCAACAAGGCCAGATGCTGAATCCAACAGTCGTCCAGATTTTTGGCCCAGGGTGTCGGTGAATTCGCATACCTTCCCAGTGCATTCATTCATTGTATCAACTAAGCTGGTAACTCTGGGCGCCATTGTGCTTCTTCCATATCTGACGAGCTCAGTTACCTCCTTCGCTGTATGTTCAGATGCTGTCATTAATTGACCACTTTGCCTGGCAGCTTCTCCCGCATTAACAGTAGCTGTATTAGCATTTTGTGCGAACGTCTTCACGAAATTGATTCCGTCATTTATAACCGCAAAGGGATTTCTGAACCCCCACACCATTTTGTGCCTGCATAGATCCAGAAAATAAAACAATGCAATACATTTATACAATTATTACATTTGGTAGCACAAACAAACAAATTTGGTTTCGCTGGATAACTTGTTTATCCTTCTATAAAGTGATATTCTAGTTTAATAAGTAGTTGTTTTCACGGTGAGGAACTTTCATCTTGGCTCAATCAAGTAGTACTAATAAAGTAATAATTGAATCATTCAAACTTAAGTTACGAATAAAAATTGATACTCAATGAATAGTAACATTATTAAGTGACCATAAACACCCAATAATATGCAAGCCTCTTGAGGCCATGGACAAGCCATGGAACAGCAACGTCAGACACTAGTTAGGTCACTCCTGTGACTTATAAAGCTATGTCAGTCAACAGGCCAGGCTGATTTTACTTGGCGTAATGTTTAATTTTGTAATATTAAAGGGGTGGTCACATAGCCGTTAATGGACGTAGTTGAATCTAGTAGACAGTGGCGCCGATTCCATCCGAAAACACAATGCGTTGGGGGGCCGAGCATTGTTTGTGAACAATGCTCTGCCCCCCCCAATGCATTGTGTTTTCGGTGGAATCGGCGCGCCTGCTAGTAGAGGCTAACATAGTTTAACATAGTTGAAGGTAGTTGAATGTACATAATGTAATTGTCCGTGATGCTAACTTGGTATTAACCTGGGGAAGCTGTGATCTTCGATTTAATTTTTGGACTTGTTCAAAAGAGCGGTACGTTAGAGGCAAAATTTAAATCAGTGATGCTAATGTACTGAAGCGAAGTCTAATGTAGTCATAACGTACCTCTTAGCGTTCTGAAACTAACTCTAACATACTTTACCGTGGTCAGTTTCAAGGGCCAGTCACATTTACGGAAGTGGATGTAGTGATCCGTAGGGTAACTTAACGTGGGTCAGACGTGGTGTAAGTACGTTAAACTAAGTTAAATTACGTTGAACTACGTTAAGGTACGGTGATGAGCCACAGAAGAGTACAGATAAGTACGTTCAAGTACGATAAATTACGCTAGACTATGCTAGACTACGCTAATTCGGATGCAGCTCGCTCACAGACAGGTACGGAGTGGTACGTCTGAACACGCTGGAGTACAGTGGACTACGGTAGCCACTACGCTAGACTACGCTAGACTACGCTAAAGAACGTCACTGCGGTGTATTTAGCAACTCCGCACGGAGTATGCAGCCAGCCCGAGGTGTGGTACGGCTATTGTTTGCTTGTTTTTCAAACAGAGCAGTTCTGTGAAATTTGTCTAATTTTTTTGCTAAAACATGCCTGGACCAAGAGTGCTGATGCTGGTTGTGTGCACGGTAGGGTACGGATGCTGGTACGTTCAACTACCTTCAACTACGTTCAACTTCGTTAGCCTCCATTACGTTCAACTACTTCCACTACCGTAAATGTGACCGGCCCTTCACTGCCGAGAAGAGGTAATTTTAAGTACGTTCAAGTATGGTCTGTGCTACATCATGCTACGTCATACTACGTTAAAGTATGTTGTACTGCGGGTGTCATTACAGGTCCAAATCACAGTACATCCAACTACATTAATAGCTACATTATGGTACGTTACAGTATGTTACAGTATGTAACAGGTTGAAAAACAGGCGCACAATGGCTGTACCACGCTGCGGGACGGCTTTTATACTAGGTTCAGAGTTACTAAATATACCGTAGTTGGATGTTCTTTTGCATAGTCTAGTTTTCGCTACATTTAGTAGCTTCATTTTGAGCTTATACTACCCCTCACATAATTCTTAAGTTAAACAGGACTTAGACTGGAATTCCAGTTAAACCCGTTGCTTACGGAAACCGGGTGGGCTATGTACAAAGTCTATCAGGATTTCAGAATGTCATAGTGAACAGGTTAACAGGACTTAGTCACAACTTCAGAATACCAACGACCTTGTGACTAAAGTTAGATGGGACTTGAACAGGTGTTTAGACCACAGCTTAATCAAACAGGACTTAAACGCGACTTGAGAATTCAGGCCTATGTTTTTTTTAATATTTCAAGGGATACATCCTGTACTGCGCATATTTTAAAAATTATTTTGATAGGGTATACATAGAAAGACACTTACCAAGTGAGTTTGATAAACAGATGAATGGAACAAGCAACAGGCAGTCTGGCTCTACCAAATCTGCATCCAAAGATCTAATAATCCATATCGAGATCCCTAACCAACCCCCTTCAACATTTGTATATCCATTTGGATGCACAGAAAACAACTCGCTAAAAACCACCCTAAAAAGAAACTGCCTTGGACCGAGACTACACCACCTATATATACCCGGCGCTGGGCCATCATTGTCCTCTTTCTTTTGCGACGCCTTAGAGACAGTCACGCTGAAAATCGCGCTCTTACATTTGATTCTAAGAATTTTCGTAGCAGTCTACAATCTAAAGTAAGACCGTTCCTTTTCTATCTATCAGTGTAGCGCAATAACCCTATTTGATTTGTAAGTCCTTGGACCTTGTCAGAAGCGATTTTGAGACCATTTTCGGAGCTTTCTGTTAGGTTTTTCTGGCGCTCCGTTGGTGGTTAAGAAAATGACGCATGCGTGAATTTTCGGACGGCTCGCGGTGGGAGTGTTCCCCCGTAGTTACGGGCGAGATTCGGTCCGAGTTTTCACTCTCAGTTAAATTTTTTCTCGGGGTTTTTATACCTCGGGTCATGTATAAGATTGATTTTTATTTGGGCTTGCTCGGCCCCCTCGTTCGGGGGGTCTTGCGTCGTGGCTCGTGTATAATGTTGCTTCCTCTCTTTCCATGGCCGTCAATCATTTCGGAGACGTTGTGCTCGATTCATGAATGATGTTGAAAGTTTTTTATTTTTTTTAAAAATTTTTGATGTCATGTTCGTATTCTTGCATGCCCGCCATTTTGTTTTTATAACCTTGTTGTGGTGTGTGTTGGCTCGACCTCGGGGTCGTGGCTTGTCCTTTGTTGGCCTTTGTTTTGTTGAGGGGGGGTGGTGCCTCGTCGGGGTCACCATGGGTTGAAACATGTGTTGGGGAGAGGTGGTGTCGGGGTTCTTGGCCCCTCCACCCCCTTCCCCCCCCCCCTCCCACCCCCCCTCCCCCACACTTTAAAAAAAAAAAAAAAAAAAAGTGCGGGGGTGCCCTCGAAGGGACCAAAAAAAAAAAAAAAAAAAAAAAAATTTTGAAAAAAAAAAAAAAAAAAAAATTATTTTTTTGTTAAAAAAAAAAAAAAAAAAAAATTGAGTGCTTATGGGGGGATGCTAACCTCCCTTTTTCCTTTGGTTTTTTTCTTACCTTGTTCCTTTGTGCATCTAGGTATGACATCGGATGATGGTTGGGTGGACGTCTTGTCGGCCTCGTCCGGCGAGGGTCACGAGACGGGGAGTTTGAGGCCGGGTTCCCTTCCCCCGGGGCGTTCAATGTCGGTTCCGGGGGAACCAAATTTAGAATCCCGTGCTACTAATTCGCGCCTCACGGATGGGCGAAGCAGTAGCTGTGGCACCCAGGGGTATCCTATGGCTAGAGGTTAGTAGGGTCCCCTGAAGACGGTCCCCCTATCATCGTAGGGCCCGGGGATCGTGGCGTCAGCCGGGGTGCCGTCCCCGGTTGTAATTCGCCTATGATGTCCGGCTTTGGCCACGGTGAGCAGTTCAAGACTCGGGCCATTTCTCACCGCACACGTAAGTCCTCTCGCAAGCCGGGTAAGTCCGCTCTTTCCATAGCTTTTGACGGGGGCGGGACACCGCGCCCGGTGCACTCGAAACGTCGCACCCAGCATGGACGAGTGACTTCTTCTCCCGGGATTCCTGACCGAGGGAGGCCAGTCCCCTCTGGACCAGGGGTAAGTCCCATGACGTGATTCCTTCGATTAGAGTAAACCGCTTATCAGGCTGACAAGCGGTATGATATTTCAGGTCTCAAACCTGCATCGTCTAGATTTGTATTATTGTTGTCACTTCCTTATTACTAGCCCCTCTCTCGGTGGTAGCACTGGGCCTCGGGGTCAGTTTACACAATTGGGATTGTTGTCAGTAGTTGATAGAATTGTTAGAAACCGATAGGAATGTGACCGAGTTGAGTACCACGGTGGTGGAAATCTAATCAGCGCTTCGGCCGTTTTTTCGTGTTATTTATAGCGCGGCCCCCTCGGAGGGGGCCTTTGCAGTAGCGCTCCGCACCCCCCCCCCCCCCCCCCCCCCCCGAGATGGGGGGGGTGACAATGTATGTAACACCCAGGTGAGTTTGTTGTGTGTGGTATCTAAGCTAGGTCTTGTGCTGCCCTCTCGTTGGCCTCGGGTAGCGAGGATCGCGAGTCAGGGCGATTGAGGCCGGGGTTCTTCCCCCGGTTCGAGTTGAGTTGGGACCAGGGGGAATGGATTTTCACTCCCGTTTTGCCTTTCGCGCCTCACGGTTGGGCGAGGCAATGTTGTGGCTCCCAGGTGATCCCTTGGCTTAAGGTTTGTAGGGTGATCCTGAAGACGGTCCCCCTATCACTGCAGGGCCCGGGACCGTTGCGCCAGCCTAGGTGCTATCCCCGGTTGTAAGTCGCAGGCGGTACGGTAAGGCCGACTAACCCCAGCTTTAGATAATTAAGCTATATTAAAGCTAGCTGGGGTTCGCCACGGTAAAAGATGTTATTCCCCGGGCCACTTCTCACCTTTACCAATAAGTCCTCTCACAAGCAGGAGTAGCCAGCTCGTTCCGAGGCCTTTGACGCACGTGGGTCAGCAGTGCATCCAGGAGCCTACTGGGCGTCGTCCAGCTTACGACCATACCACGCTGGTTATATCTACCCAGGATGGACGGGCTACTGCTTATTCCCGGATACCTGGTCTCGGTAGGCCAGTTCCCACCAGGCCGTGGGTAAGTACTCTTAGTCTTGCGGCTGTTTTCGTCCGTTCTGTCGGCGCTCCCCCTGGTGCTGTGGTACAGGGGGATGTGATGTACATTTCGGGGTGCCGTGGCGCAGCGGTAACGCCTCTGACTCCAGGTCAGAAGACTGCGTGTTCGCATCACGTTGGGGTCACCATTATGTGATATGGTTCTTTGGTGTGTATATATTTAGAGTTAAATTTGAAGTTTGTCCCATACTCGTTGCTCATGACAGTGCGACAATGTATGAGGGAATAGATTTTATGATGTGGCTTCCAGGAGATCCCGTTACTTTAGGTAGTTGGGATCGATCCATGCGCTAGCCAGGGTGTCGCCCCGGGCTATTAGACGCTAGCGTAATTTTTGATAATTGCCACGGTAAATTAATTAAGAAAGGAGCCATGTTATGGCTTGTATTTAAATTTTGGTTACGCATATGGATAAGTTCCTGTCGCTCTCAGTGAATGCTATTTGATTCTTGAGGAGCGGCCGGGAGTATGGTTTGAGCCCCGTCTAGACGTAGGTCATGCTGTGAGCTGTATTAAAATTCTCTCGATATAGTCGTCTTGACCGCATGTCCTTTGACGCACGGGTTGATGCGCGTCACTTGCCACGGGGTGTTTAGTCACCTGCGCGGGGTAGGTTCCTTTGGTTCCTTGGTCCCTTGATTCCCCCGGGATCTCTGCCCGCGGTAGACCTATCGGGGTGCCCGCGCGACCTCTAGCGGGTCCCCTTTTCCGCTGCCCTTTGCTGCGCGGGGCGGGTTCCTTTGGTTCCGTTGGTTCCTTTGGCTCCCCCGGGATCCCTGTCCGCGGTAGACCTATCGGGGTGCCCGCGCGACCCCTGGCGGGTCCCTTATCGCTGTCCTTGCTCCTGTTCCGTGGGGTGGGGGGGGGAGCCGGTGCCCCCCCCCCCCCCCACCGACTTCCCTTTTGTTTTTACCTTCGGGCGTCTAGGTGGGGCGCCGGACAGTTATATTTTTTGTGGAGGTTTTCGCTTCCCTCGTCGAGTGAGGGTCGCGAGGCTGCAGGATGAGGCATCTGTTTGCGGACCAGGCGGGTCCAGATTCGTGTTCGGACGAGATCGCCAGGGCTTTAGGTTGCGTCCTGGCAGGGTCGCCACGACTCTTGTCTTATGGCTTGTTTGTTGTCTACTACTATCTCCCCTAGGCCTGTGTGGATCCGGCCCGGTTTGAGCCCGATCTCAGGGCATAACGTTGCCTGTGGGTCTGGGTTATGCGCCGGGATCCGTTGCGATGGCCAGTGGGCCATTGTTGGTTTTAAGCCACGCGATCGGCGTTGTTTATGTTGTGGACAAGGAGTTGTATCATAGGGTCAGCCTCGTTAAGGCGGTTACTCATCAGTTCGATTCCCCTTTCTCAGTCGAATGCTCGTGTGCACGGATGGCGGGTTGGCCATTGCATTTAAGACAGTTTGGCTTTGATAGGGTGGTTAGCCAACTTGGTATCCCAACGTTCTATACCTCGTTTTCCGGGGGAGGACTGAATTTTCCGTGGACACAGTCGGGGTTTTCTTCTTCCTCAGCCCCGTTGCTGTGTAACTAAACCTGATCCGGTGTCGTTGGTTCCCTTGCGTACGAGGCTCCCCGGCTGATATTGTATCTCGGTTTTTTGCCGTTCTAGATGTCCCTTGTTTCAGCATGGAGTCTTCCATTCATCCCCACGCCCCCGTTCGCCTAGGCTGTTGGCAGTCTCTCGGTTCCCAGGTTGGGTTGCGGTCAGTTCAGTGCCGAGGCCTTCTCATTTGGCCTGAAGTCCTTCTCCAGGGACCCCTTTCGGCAGGTGTCGGTGGTGCCAGGTCCCCACGATCTCGAGGAGTCCGGATATTCTCTTTTCAGAGGTCGTACTTCGTCTGCTCCTTGCAGAGATACTCAGTTGGGTCAGGTCGCTAGGTCCCTCATCATCGAGCTGAAGTCACGAGTGATTCCTTCGGGTGGTTCAGATGCCTTCCGTCGCCTACGCATGAGGCTGTTGGCTCCGGCGGAGTCTTGGCAGGTTCCCGGCCTCCTCATCAGCTTGGTGGTCCTAGTGCCGGTTGCCGTTTCTCCATCCGGTCCCTACAAATGTTCCAGATGCAGGATATTTGGGGGTTTTTTCTTCCGCCCCTCCAGGGACGGTCGGTCGGGGTTGGGTTCCCGACAGTCCCATGGTCGTTGCAGATATAAGCTGGCGGGGGGGGACGCGAGGCCGTCTCCTCCCGTCTCAATGGCTCCTTCTCCCCACGGTCTTCAGGATGTTTTGCGGGGGGTCAATTAAGTCTTAATGGACAATAGATTCCTTGAGAGTCATTTATCTGGCTTATGTGGGGTAGCTCACATGAAATAGTGATACACATGTTTGAGGTGACCTAATATGTATGTAGGTTTCCTATTACTGATGGCACTAACATTAGCAGTGTATCTGCGGTATTCGTCATGGCGCTCTATTTATATGAGAATGGGTTTATAGTGACAATATTTGGCTAGTATTGTAGTGGTGGAGTTTGCAATTTGAGGGCCAGAACATGGCTCATTTGTTGTTTTGCCTATGGTAAAGGAAATGCAAGTATTTGGTAAATGCTTGCCAATTGCAAACTTAATAATTTTATTTGAATTATACTGCATCGAGAGCCTAGTTCCCGAATCATGCAGGCGTTTTGTTTACGACGCCCATCTTCCAGGTCTCTGGTACCGTCCTGGGTCTCGACCGGTGTTCTCAGGCCTTGGTCCGTGCTCCAGGTTGAGCCTATGTTGAGGGCCTCCCTTGGCTGGAGCCGGCCCTGCCGGTCTTCCTGCTGGCGTTGGCCCTGACCCGAGGCGGAGTACCTGGCGCACCTTGTTAGCATTAGGTCAGGGCTGGTAAGAGATGGGTGGTGGTCGGCCCTTCCGTCCAAGGGGGCTTTTTATTACTGGGAACCCAGTTTTTTCCCCAGCCGCCGGCCCGGGGTCACAAGACCCGGGCAATGGCCGCGTCTGGGCTTCCCTTCGTTAATGGTGCTGGCGATTCTCACAGCAGGACATGATACGCTTGTTTTAGTCACTTGTCCATGCCCACGAGTTCCGGGCGATGGCCGACTCGTGGGCTCTCGTTAACGGAGCCCCTGTTGGGCGAGGTTCTACGGGCTCCTTGCTGGGCGTCGCCAAATGCGTTCGTCTCATGTTATCGGCGAGACGTGGTGGCCGGAGGCCCGGTCCTTGCTGAGGCGGTTCTGGCGGCTGGCCCTATGTAGATGTAGTCTGCGTTGTCCGACCCCTCCTCCAGTCAGTAAGTATACTTCCCGTATGCTATTTGTGTGGGTCAGGGATTATACAAATGTTGAAGGGGGTTGGTTAGGGATCTCGATATGGATTAAATGAATCTTAGTGATTTCATTATCCATTAGAGATACTAACCCACCCCCTTCATAAATTCCCTCCCGTCCTCCCCGCGTCGGTAGTCGTGCGCGTTTGAAAGAGGACAATGATGGCCCAGCGCCGGGTATATATAGGTGGTGTAGTCTCGGTCCAAGGCAGTTTCTTTTTAGGGTGGTTTTTAGCGAGTTGTTTTCTGTGCATCCAAATGGATATACAAATGTTGAAGGGGGTTGGTTAGTATCTCTAATGGATAATGAAATCACTAAGATTCATTTAATCAAGGAAGCACCTGAAAATGAACAATCAATTTACAGAGTAAAATATGTACAAATATGCATTTAAAATAAAAAAATATATTAAAATTAAAAAAAGAACAAATGGAAATTACGCACTCTTAGAGAAGATATATCTATTCAAGCCCGCCAGACATTTATACAACAAAATGTTTTAAATTAGTCCGATGTGACGTAATGATGAAATGAGCCACACAGCACACACACACACACACAATGAATGGTATTACTTTATTCTGGTATATTAATTCTTCCACATACTTTACAATAAAAGCTAAGAACTTAGAATCTATGATTATTTTGTAGATGTATTTTCAAAAGGATTCACTAAATAAGAAACTTTCATGTTGATATCCTAGGAATTGTCATCTTTATATCTTTGTTTGAACATGTCAGCAAATTCAATTCTCCACCTGTCTTGTTAATGTCATTGGCCCGAATTCTCATCTGTGGCTCAACTTGTGCCTGGCCTAAAAAGACAAAGACTACCAGTAACAATTTGCAGCAGTATAATTATTGTCTCCGGATATATTCTAATGGTTTCCTTTCATTATCCAGTCAATCCCTTGAGTTATGATTATAGACATCAGGACAATGGTCCATTTGAAATGCAGTGATAGTATAGTCTGTCCTGGATCATCCTGGACATTGTATTGCTGGTAACCTATTATACTATGACTTAATTTCAAAGGAATGAAAGAAAACCATTATAATATCTCCGGGGACCATAGTGACAAGACAATAAGTCTGCTGGTGCAAAGTGTTACCGGTAGTCTTTGTCTTTTTAGGCCAGGCACAAGTTGAGCCACTGATGAGAATTCGGGCCATTGGGAGCAGTGTGCCTCAATTAATTTTTTTCTCCTGATTAAAGTGATCAATTAACTTTGGAAAATTCAACCAAAATCACTTGGAGCATTCACATTTTTTTTCTTGTACCTAGTTGTTTGGCTTCTAAAAACAATAGTGAAATGAGTTTTAATTATTCCAATGTCTCCCAAATTGTGAAAATATTTATGATTGAATCGAAAAGCATTCCAGAACTTGTTTGTTGGTAGTCAAAATCAGTGAGCAATAAGTGATACAAATTTTACAAAAATGTTCACTTTTTTCACTAGGACAGTGTTCTTTTCTTTAGACTTGTAACACATCATTCAGAATAATCACAAAATTACATCACTATATGATTGAAGTCTGAAATGTCACTTTCAGAGAAAATGAGAAAATAATGAATATCTTTAACCCTGATATTCCGGATGGGTCCCCCAAATACGTGAGCATAGCTTTCTCTTAGATATTTCCATATGTTTTGTACAAAAATCACGAAACGGAGCAATTTTCGGGCTGACATGCAAAGACAAAAGTTCATATGACTTTCTAATAGAAGGTCCGATTTTTGAGAAAAAAAATGTTTTAAAAGATGCCCAAGAAGAAGGGGCCTTATCTTTACGCGTTTACGAGCAATCAGAATAATTAAGAAAAATAATTTATGTACTATACTATTTTTTCATTAAAATCCAAGATGGCAGGCATACACATTACTTGAATAATACTTTTGAATTATTCCCAGTTGTGAAATTATAAAAAGCATGTTAATTTGCTTTGTATTTTCTGTTTATTTCATTTATTTCAAAAGATATAGGAAAAAATATTTTTGTTCATACAAATCCAAGATGTCTGCCAAATTAGGCATTCCAATGAGTTGATTCATTAGAATTATTATACTTTCAACTAATCCGTCGTTGCCATTTCACCCATATAAAATATGTTCATTTGTCTTTGTATGACCCTACTTCAAACATAAGCAATTTACAATTATTTCAATGAAATCCAACATGGTGGCCAAGAGTGGCCCAAAATGGCCACCAAGACCCCGTTTTACTTCATATGATTGAATTATGAATTATAACATATTGATTAAATATTCCACGGTGCATTTCATGCACCATCATGTTTATTGGTCTTTTTATTAGATATATTCCAAGAGATATATTTGAAAATCATCTTTTTTTGGTCAAAATCCAAGATGGCGACCACGATAATCGCCAAATTACGTATTCAGATTAATTTAATTATTGTAATATTATTTCATTGCCAACTATCCCTAACTATATGTTAAATTTTCTGTTTACGTCCCGTTATTCAACATTGAAGTAAGTTACACTTTTTTCCATTGACATCCAAGATGGCCGCTAAACACACCCATGGGACACAATTTGGTCTTGGTAACATCAAAATTGTTTAACTAGACACATTCAGGTTTAACAAAATGTAAGTAAAAAAAAAAAACCTTTTGGGTGCATGGGAACCCCCCATTCCGACTACCGTAGACTAGAAGTAGATGTATCTATCTTGACAGGGTTAAATAAATATGTGACCTTACACCACAAAGCGACCGTTATGTCGCTGTGGTAGTTTCTCTTTTATTAGCTAAAATAGTCAATTTTGTTTTTAAATATGTGATTTAGGATTTTCTTATTTTCTGAATAAACATATCTTAATCTACCTTCTGAAAAAATTTGAGCGTCAGAAATCATGTTTAAATATTAATTTTTAATTTAATAAATGTAATCTTATTACAGGCCATGAATAGACACAAATCTTTTAAACGGCCCGTTTCTCCCTTATTTAAAAAATGCATCAACCATATTCCATATATTTGGCATTCATTTTGAAAGGGTTTGCTTAGTCCAAATATGACAAATTATATACCATTTTAAAGGTAATCACTTCTATTGTAATGTTATATGAAAATCAGCAAAATCAGTTTTCTCGACTTATTGGTCTTTTTGTGGTGTAAGGTCACATATTATTGTATATATTTGCCATGTGTCAATATTTGATGCAAATATGCATATTGCACACTTGAGTCTTTGTCATTTCAGTTTTAAATTGTATGGGGAATCCACTTACTTCTAAATAAGATGAAACATTTTAATGGGAAAATTCATAGACAAAGGAAGATCAGACTTTTGCAATAAGCCACAAAAGGGCCTAGACACATACTTTTCTAGCAAATTAAACGGGCTTGGCTTAGAACCAGTGTGAGTGTACATTGTACAGGGTGTCTGCTGGATAGAGTGTCCGAGCTGCCAATCACTTTATGTGTAGACATAAGTTAGTATGCATTACAATACAAACATACGCACTTTGTATAGGCCTGTACTGTGCATGTGCACACACACACACACACACACACACACACACACACACATACGCACCAAGGGTGAATTTCAGGGACCGGTCGCGGGCACAATTTAGACCGTACTTTCAGGGACCGGAAATGTTCTATACGTGCATTATGCGGACCGGGCGCGACAGTTAGGAATGTGTGTATTATGCAATGCATGGACCTATAGTAGGCCCGGAAATGTTCCAGGTGCATTATGTGGACCATATTATGTGTACGTAAGTGTACCATACATCGCATCCGGAGGGTGTTTCACAAAGAAATTATTTGTCATCATGACAAATTTGTCATCATGACAAATTTCAATTGTCATCATGACAAGTTGTCATCGTCCATAAAAATGCGTTTCACGAAGCTCATGACAACTTGTCATCGAAAATAATTGTTTTAATCTAATTATGGACGAGCCTGAAATCTGCCAATACAGCAAGAAGCCTGCAAGAACCAAATGATGGCCGTAAGTTTTTATCTTATTTTGTGTTTAATGTGTGATTGTGAGTTTGCATGCTATGTTATTCAGCTATTATATGTCATTGTTATCAACCTTACATATTATTTGTTGACAAACTATGTAGAAAATTGTTATATTTCAATGAAACCCTTCGATTTGTTTCACGAGAATTATTGCGTGAATTGCACTAGAGCGGTTATCGAGATCGCACCCCGCCGAAACTCTGCGGTGGCTACTATGTCCAAAACCCCGTCTCCCTGGCTATAAACGCGAAATAACATTAAACCTCCTTCACTCCTTGACCTTGTCCTTGCCCTTGATCTTACTCGAGTAAGACTAAACTCTAAAATTTAACACCTTTCTTTGTCATAACTTGCAGCCATGATATGGTAGACTGTCTCTGGTCTACAATTACAAGCCTTGCCCTTGTCAAAGACTTTGACCTTTGTGTCGCTGTCGTGAGTTTGCAGAACGCCAGCCTAAATTATGCTAATAATTAATCATTTTAATATTATTATAAATTGATATGCCACGAGTATAGCCACTAAATAAGGGTTAGGTTTATATGTTATAATGGTATAGCATGCAGTGGTGGGGCCTAATACACAATGTTAATTGTTATGTGATGTAAAGTGTAACTTGGCGCTAGATAAAAATGACAATTTTTCGCTCCATTCCAAATCAAAATACGTGATTTCTGCACCACGGCCGTCATCTGGCAAAGAGGCGTATCTCGAAAATAGGCCATTTTTTTTTTTATTGCCTACTTGGGGTTTTTGAGGTCAAAATTTTCATTGGGCCAAATTTCAGAAGAGCTCGAGTTATAGTTTCTGAGATATCGGGGGCCCTCTGTACCCGATTGCATAACTATCGTCGTATTCTGTACGGCAAAAGGGCGTATCTATACATACGCCCCTGTCTGTGGAAATCTTGTTTGTTTCTGCTCGGTATCCGTCTGTCAAAAGGATGTATGTTGACATACGCCTTTGGCAAACAAAAAACGTCGGAAAATTTGCGATATATTTTAGTTAAAAGGATGTAAGTATAGATACGCCCTCGTGTAATTTTCAACGATGGTGCAGGAAATGATACCGCATGACGGATGATTAAATGCCGGATCGGATCGGATGCATGCGACGCGCACGTACGTCTGAAAAATCACCGGATCCAACATTACGTTGCATACTTTTGTGCATTTCAACAAACGGCGAACAAAACACCATGACCCTGGACCATGACGCCTCCAAATTACACTGAAAATCTGGCCAGCTGATCGAACATAAGGTTTGTATAAATACTCTGACTTTTACTTTTATTGTATTTTACGATGGCCAATGTACCGATGTTCTTTTATGACAAACTCGGTTCTTCTCTACACATTTCTCATGCACTGCTGCACTGCACGCTACAAGTAGGCGTAGTTGCCAGGGAACGTGGCCGGGCCCGGCCCGGGGGAGAACTCAGCCAGAAAAGGGACAGGCCTAGCCCTAGGGCTGACTTTGAAATTAGATTTGCCGAGAATGAGAATGCACTGAACTAGAGTTAGCACTGAACATGTGACTCGAAACTTATAACAAACGATATATCTGCATTTTGCTCATAAAATATGTGTATCTTGCTGTTGTTTTTTTGTTTTTTTTTTCACGATAATTTGACTCAAATTTTGAAATTTAAATTTAAATTTTAGAAGACTTGATTCTCGCTTTTGTTATTGTAGATCTATGAATAGTACGACTACGCTCAGCTCAGTAGTTCATTTCGAAAGACCGATTATTATCGCTCAACACACGGGAATGAGCTGAATTTAGGCCCATTTCTTGTGCGCTGTGTGTAATGCACTTGTCAATGTAAAGTCCCACCCTACTACCCCCCGGCATGGGTGCGTCATGGTCATTTTTTGGATGACCATACGTGGTTTTTGACACACCCCTCGGGCACTTTTTTGACTGACAAAACACTGAAAATGACCCACACCTCAGGCACAAAAATGACGGACATCCTTGGTGAATTGACTCACACTAAGAGTCAAAATTTTGACAGACAAAAGGTGGAAAATGACGCACATATTGACACACATCCGTAAATACGGAAACGATTTGAGAATGACAAAAACACCCACGCTCACCGAATGCAGCGAGCTTTGGCAGGAGCCGAAACATCATGTCATTGCATGCACTGAGCCCTACTGATTGCTAGCGCGCTGGTGTGTGCACGCAGTCCAAGATCGCGGGCTGGGAACATATCCTGTGAATCTGTAATAAAACGGAGCAACTACCCAGCGCGGCGTGCGTGCGAAACTTTGCAATGGCAAATTATGCGTGCAATTTATCACTGTTTTTTCCATAGCCAAATGATGTACCATGACTTACCCTAAGTCATTTTTTTGACTGACATGGGTAGGATTATGACGCACACCTCGGTCACAAATTTGACCGACAAACCTTGTTAAATGAGGCAAACCTGGGTCACAAATTTGACTGACCAAACCAGGGAATGACGCACCCATGTCGGGGGGTAGCAGGGTGGGACTTTACATTGACAAGTGCATAATGAAACGTCCACAGCTTACATAAAACCATTTATGCTGTCGTGGTTGGAATATCAAACGGTCCTTTCAATAACAAAAGTGAATACAAATGGTATAGTTTGATATCTGAAACATTGTAGTGTTTTTGTTTGTTTGGCGATTCATACTTTGTGCACGCGCGGACAATTTTTAGATCTGTACTTTCCTCCACCAAGGCAAGGCCCTTGTCTTGATCTAGTATACGAGTATGAGCGGCACCACTCGGCCAATAGACTGCATCAAATTCATTTGCATTTTTCTTACTCTTTAATCGTTTAATCATTTTCCTTTGCCGGTTTATTCAACTCGGCTAGATCACATTTGAGAAATTTCAACCCCAGGGGCCATGCATCATGCCCATGCGTTTGCTAGATTTTGATCACGAAATCCCTAATACTATAGTCTTGCAGTTGCAGCATAATTGCCTAAAAGTTACTCTTGTACTACTACTTTTAGTAGTTAAAAGAGCTCCCGATCCCTAAAATCCGACTTTCCTTTTGATTTTGTGTTGCATGACGGTTATGAGGACCTCCTGATTTGCCTCATTAAAAACTAATGCAAATTCAATGAATTTTAGAATGTCATGTGAGTAATTGACTATCTGTATCAGTTGAAAATACAGTATTTTAAGTCTATGTTAAGCTGTAAAAGTTTTAAATTGAACTTGTCATGACAGCAACATTGTATTGTTCATCTTTGACATCACGCTTTCTTAATTTCAAGTTTCAACCGCTGAATATACCTGATTTCATATATGTTGGTGCAAATAAATCAAATAAAAGGCATCTGATAACAAGCATACATTCATACATTTAATTTGATAACTGAGTGAGAGTTTTAAATTGATGATGAGATTCACACATGTAATATATTACAGTCTCGTTTAGTTGAACAGAAACATCAGTTTCCATGCCGGTTGCCCGATTTGGTATGATTGGGCAAGCAAACTAGTCCTTTTATGAAAAATTAACTTGCCCTACATCAATGTGTACCTGCCCCGGGCAAGTGCTACTTTCGAGACCTGGTTTACCATTTCGTGACCCACTGGCACGGATAGAATTGGTGCACGGATAGAATTGGTGCAAACTGCAAATCTTTCTCAACAAAATTTCTGCTGCATTTGTGCTACAGCAGATTGTAAGCCTATCCATGATTTTCTCCGGCTCTCCATTCCACATTGGATGAATGGAAATGGGTGTTGGTACTTATACTATAGACCAGCAGCCCAGATCCAGAGGGGTTTGGTACATCAAAAAGCCTACTGATTTCTGGACATGTATGAACATTTAGAAAGGAATGTCTTACCATGGACGACCGGACCGTATCTGCCAGGGTCTTCCCACCATCCCCGGGGCCAAGGCTCCTTTTCGGCTTGCGCCTCCAAAATATGGCCCCTGGGAAATACTCCATTGTGCGAATGTACCCTTGTTATCTGCTCACTGCGGGGTCAGGGAATCGTGAACAAAAGAAAACAATACTCGTGCATCTTGCGTTCTTCAGAAAACTTCATTTTGGCTGTTTTGAAGTACAAAATACATGTTTAATGCATTTAGGATACCGTCCCAAACATCTCTTTTAGAAATAGTTTAAATTCTTTTCTTGACTACGTTTACATTTACTTAAAGGCAAAAATTCAGAGCCCTTAATTATAAAGCTTGCCAGAATGTATCTAATTCTGAATTTGTTGATAACCAATTTGTATTTTTAAAATGAATTCTTTTTATAATTATATTATTGTTCCCATTTTTATGCATTTAGGACTAATTCAAGATCATGGAACTGATGACGGCATGAGAGCAGTTCTTCACTTTTCCAGTGGAGCAGAAAGGACAATAACAAATAAGGTATGTCTATTTATGTGACACATTTGCTCATGCCACATTTTTCTTGCCCAAAGAAAAAACGTGAATACATGTAAGTACATGTTATGGCAAATGCCAGATGGGAAAACAGTTATTGAAGTGTCCATTTTTCCATGAACATCGTACAGGCATAAAACATGTTCATTCTGTGTAGGATTCCAAACAAGTTGGTTTACCGTCCACCTTTCAAATATTTACAGGAAAAAGTTACAACAAAATATAAAAATTGCCTGTACAATAGGTATGCCACTATTTGCCAGAACGTGATTTGCCATAGTGTTACACTTACAGCAAGCTTGCTTACAGTCTTGTTTAGTTGAAAATAAATATCAGTTGCCCGATGGGCAAGCAAACTAGTCCATAAGTTAACTTGCCCTACATCTATTTGTACATGCCCCATACATCGTGACCCACTGGCAATGCTAGATATTGTGCAAATCTCCCTCAAAAGTTATATATTTCTGAAAATGTGTTTGTGCTGTCCAGCAGATTGCACACATCTATAGGCCTATCCATGATTTTCCCTGGCTCTCCATTCCACATATGGAAATGGATACTGGTGCTTATAGACCGGTAGCGCAGAGGGTTTGGTGCATCGATAAAGCGTACTGGTTTCTGAACAATACATTAGGATGGGAATGTAACAAAACAAATAAAAATTTATATATGAGTCTGCCGGGGTCTAGGGTGGATAAAGTTGTCAAATAAGATTTCTAATTTGAGGTACCTCAACGGGATATTAGTGAATTATGCTCTCAAATTTCACATTAAAAATGTGTATTTACTGGAAATCGTACTACTCGTAGTGCAAACCCACCCATAAATTTTCATGTCATTGTTCATCCATTCCAAGTCCGAGATGAAACTTGAAAGCACACATTTGAGTGACAATCTCCTGTTAAAATGTCAGTTTCCTCATGCCAATGGCTCAAATGCAAAATATAAATATGAAATTTATTTGTTTTTTATTACAGCTGCTCTCCATCCAGCCAGGGCAGAGCTGAATTCGACAGTGGGGCCTGCCGTGGTGCCAGTTTCAACCATTGGACTGGATGAGGTGACGAATTCGGCAACCGGAGTCCCCGTCAGGACAACTTCGAGTGTCGAGTCAAACAGTGATTTTGGTCATCGTGACCATCTGGGCAGACGTAGCACCCATTTCAGCGACCGTCAGACAAGAATGGTACCTGGGCCCAGGCGCCCGATTACGGACCAGCGATATTTACCATGGTAATTAGCATCATTGGTTCTAACTCATTGATATCAATATGCTAGAATAGTATAAAACTCAAAAGAATGTAGCAGATCACACATATACTTCCCTTACTCATTCAACCGTAAAGGCTTGCACAAGAATATTTAGAGATCAGTGGAACTAGGGCTGGTCCTGGGTCATGATCGTGCTCCCGGCCACAGGTCCGCTCATCAAGTCGGGCGTAACATCGGTTACAATCTCTGTGGGGGACGATCTGATGTACGACGCGGATGTGACAATGAGTTCGACCACCGTTATCGTCGTGAAGCGCGCTTCGACCAACCAGGCGGTGGTGATGCTGGAATTCTGCATCCTACAATTTATTCCCAAATTCTTTGAAATTTTGTTCAATACTAACTCATAGCCTAGGACACATACAAATGTCAAATTAGCACATAACATATTTGACCAGGATTAATATTTTAATCGTGCTTTTCACGTTTTAGGGGTTACTGACTTTTGTCCATGTCTTTTTTTGGTTACGCGAGTTACCAAACAGGATTCTTCTGTAAAGGTTCCTAAATATAGCTCTGTCAGTCTTCTTTGTGTTATCTAGTTAGTGCAAATCTACTTAATCCTTGGTGATAAAATCAGCCTACAGTTCGATAAAATAATGTGAGTTACTGCACATTGAAGTAGTCGATGTACCATAAAGTGTAACGCGAGTTACCGTGGAAATGCCCTTATCACCTTGAAAATTTCAAACTTAGATAAAGGAGGATCTTTTGTTATTATGGAGGAATATGGACACACCATAATACTAGTAGTGTTGATTCAACTGTAGTTTCTGTTATTAGCTGAAATAAATTTTGGTTAAAAATATGAGATTTAGAATGTTTGTATTTCCTGAATGAAGGTATCTTAATCTACCTTCTATAAAATTTGATCATCAGAAATCATGTTTATGTATGTTTTTTCATCAAATAAAAATTACTCAGATTACAGTGCTTGAATGGGCGGCAATCTTTGAAGTGGCCCGTTTCTCCCTTGTTTTAAAACTGCTAAAGCCATTTTCCAAATCTCTGTCACTCATTTTCATAGGGTTTGCCTTCGTCTGAATATGACAAATTATGTACAATTTTAAAGGTAACGAATTTTACTGTGATGGGGGCCATCTAAAAAGTACATATATGCATATTTTGGTCCAAAATTTACCATGTGGTCCACCCCCCCCCCCCCCCCCCCCCCAATCTCTTGGGATCGCGCGTGACTTCACCGCTCGCCGGGTAGTCTCCATCATGTGTTCAGTCGTTCCGGATCCTGCATGCAGTGCACTGTGCAGCCATTGCTTGCTTGAGACACGAAGCCTTGCAAACAATGAGACCCCCCTCCCCCTGTATGCATACCATACACATCGGTGCGAACCCCCCCCCCCCCCTTTTGTGCGTACATACTTTGTAGATGGCCTATAACCATGTCTAAATTGCCTACGAAGGACCACTTATTGGTCTTATTGTGGTGTAAGGTCACAAATCATCTTCTAAATTACAGCAAATTTGTATATGAATTATAGTTTTAGCATTTCTGACATGATTTAAACAGAATTATCATTTATGGTAACGTAACATGCTGTTCAAATTACCTTGATTACGAAATTTCTGACAGGACATACATTAAATGATCACGGTGGACGATCGTATCTTCAACTTATGCTGTTAGGTAAAGACAAAATCCTGTCTCGTTCTCGGATCGGTAGAATTCAAAAGTCATAACGGGATCTCGGATTTATGCATTCAACTATTATTGTACTATTTTTTGTTTAAAGGTACACTGATAGCAATTTGTTTATTTTAAATTTGAATCTTAAAGACTTAAATTTTCAATTTATCCGCATAGAGCGTACATGTACATAATATAGAATAAAGTAACATTTTCATGAATTGTGCTCTAATTTATTATTGTAACTTTTTAAAAATTATTTGTTATGTATTATGTTTTTCATTTATTTTTTTCATTGTGACTTTTAG